>ML780121.1:189045-246807 GCA_009831015.1 Picea engelmannii
CTAAATTGAAATGGTTTAAGTTATTAATAGATGAAGTCTTTCAGACATGTGCTAATCCCCACACATAATCCACCTAATTCATCTTTGGCTATCCATTGGTTGCTTTTGGGATGTGGAAATGGAATCCCCTGTAGGGAAGATAACTTCGTCCCATGCCCAATCAACAAATTCTTTCATTGCAATTTGATGCTTGGAAGAGTTGGAAGGACACTAAGAATTTTGCATTCAATGAGGCCACTTTCAACAAATGGTATGACTAGATGATTAGAGTTACTAAACCCATTTTGTGAATCCCATAGGTTCTACAAGTGAATAAATTTTGGTTTGATATGAACATGGACAATACATTTATGCGGCCATGCGGGACTAATGTTGATAAATTCCATGCCATTTCTTTTCCCTATTACTTGATAGAATCATCTTTTCATAAATTCCATGCCATTTCTTTGCCCCATTTCCAATTGCAACAACCAATCCATCTCTGCATTTGCTGAAGCTTGAGCCAACCGATGATTTTCTCTGGGATCTTATAGAATTTGGCAACCGGAATGGGCTGGTCAGTGTTGAAGAAACCTTCTGTGCCTTTTATGAACTTGAGAAAAATAATGCCTCGCCTCTTTTCAACAATTTTTTTTTTTTTAAATATTCAGGTCCATCGGTCTTCTGACTACTACAGGTCGGACTTCCGATGGGAAACGCTCCCAGCAAAGCGTCGGAACTACAACACGCTCATCGGTCGCATTGGTGGGATAGCATTGGAATATCCATCGGTAGACCAACGAATGTCGTCAGTAGTCTTCTGGTTGTCCTTTGAAATTAAATTTTTAAACGTCGTTGGTCGTCAGACATTAGGGGAGTCGAAATACCGACGATAGTCCAATGTCAAAAAAACCATGGGATATTTTTCAACGCCTATAGAGCCCTCATAAGCGGCGGTTGAGAGACGTCAAACGTCGGGGGTACAGAAATAGGGCGTCAGAAATTCTGTCCATTTATAGTAGAGACCATATTGTATTGGTCCACTCTTTGTTGTTTCTCCTGATCCATGCGCTGACATCTCTGCATAATTAACATATAAATTACAGCAGTATCATACATAAACACATAATTTTTTTTTAGTAAACAAGAAATTTATTTCAAAATACGCAAAATTAAAAAAATATTCAAAAAAACAAAAAATTAACCTTTGGTGAGCCTGCAAAATAGTCACGCATCACCCATGGTGTGCACACATATCTTACGCACCGCATGAAAAATGTAAATTATTTTAGAGGGTGCGTAGTAATTATCAACGCACCGGTGTGACCCAGTGTATACAACGCACTGTTAAAGCACGATGCGTCTAGATACTACGACGCCCTGGTGTGTTACATTCATCACGATGCACCACCTAAAATAGACACTCATTTTAAATGGTGTGTCATATCCATGCTTGCGCACTGGTCTGTTCCGTATAGTCCATGCATCGATTGAAAAACAAAATAACGTCCACAATGTGTAGTTTATTGTGTATGCATCGATGTGTTAACTATCAAGGATGCATCACTTGAACATCTATCTATGTTTAACTATTCATATATTTTTATGAACACACTGGTGTGTTCTCTATAAACAACACATTGTTTAATGGAAACTATTTATTTTTGATGGTGTGTTGTTTATAATGAGTGTACCGGTGTGTTCATTATAAAAAATGCACCGTCGAAAATAAATAGTTCCATTAAACGGTGCGTATAGTTTTATGAATGCATTGGTGCATTCACTATAAACAACACAGCTTTTAATGGAAACTATTTATATTCAATGGTGCATCGTTTCTTGTTAATGCACCGATGTTTTGTTTATAAGTACACACCGGCTCATTTCGTATTACGACACACCAACGAAAATGAACTATACACTTTCGGTGCACCCTGTAAAATTTACAGGGTGCACCACACATGGTGCGAGCCGAACGACTCGAACACACCGCGCTTAAAAAAAAAATGAAAAACAATGCAAATTTTAGTCAATTTCACAATTTAATCCAGTAAAAATACAATGTATAAATAAATAAAGAATTTACCCAGGGACATTTTCTCGTCGAGAAGGCATGGTTGGGATGTAGTGAAAAAAACAAAATTTGTCCACCGTATGGGAAAATTGGAATCCCACGAACCGAGCACCGAAAGGAAACAAAGAAAACAACAGAAGGACCAATGGCAGTGCGCTTAAGTTGGGAAAAGGTGGCACGGGTGCTTGAGAGCTTCTCTGCACTAGAAATGGTAAAAACAATTTTTTACCACCGTTTTTTTTTTTATTTACCCATGTTCCGGTGCGCTCACTTTAAGTGCACTAGTGCTTGCCGCTACAAACAACACACTGGTTTTTTCAAAACCCTATGACGATGCACCATATATAACGCACCATTGTGCCCCGAGGACAAAGGCGCACCATTATGCATTTAAAAAAAAAAAAAAAACATAAAGACTCTACACATGTTTGTTGCACACTGGTGCGCCAGTTTGGTGTGCATCGGTGCTCACGAGCTTCTTTTATATGATGTGCACCATTTTTTTATTTTTTATATATAACTCTGCAATGGTGCACCATTGTCTATTCACATTGGTGCGTTGATTTTTGGTGGGATCGCGAGCTTCTTTTATATGATGTGCACAATTGTTTTTTATTTTGTATATATAACTCTGCAATGGTGCACTATTGTCTATTCGCACCGGTGCGTTGATTTCTGGTGGCACACCGCTGCAAATAATGCACTGTTATTTTTTTTAAAACCCTTCGACGGTGCACCAGTTTGGAACACATCGGTGCACCCAATGGACAACAACGCACCAATATTCATTTTTAAAAGAAAAAATGTGAAGACAGTGCACCGATTTGTTGCACACCAATGTGCCTATTTCGTGTGCATCGATGCTCGTGAGCTACTTTTATATGATACACACCGTTTTTTTCTATTTTTTTTAAATGACTCTGCAATGGTGCACCATTTTCTATTAGCATCGGTGCGTTGTTTCCAGGTGGCAAATGGATGCAATATAGTCTTATAAACACACCGTTAAAAAAGATTTTGTTAAAACACCCGCTCGCGCACCTCCATTAGTGACCTCCACTACAAACATATTTTGGGGGTTTTTTTATAGGGGCTTCCACAAAAACCTCCGCTATACAGTATTTTCCTTGTATCGTATGCCTTGGATTTCCTTCACTAATTTCACATGGATGATTGCAAATAACCTCCAACCCATTTTTAAGTATGAATCTAAGTTATTATTTTCCAAGTGTTCCATTTCTCAAGTGGATGCCAATTTGCACTGACAATTAGTTGTAACTTGTTTGTTTTACTTAAATCATACCCAACTAGACCTTTGTTTTGTTGTTTGTCTAGTCTCTTGCTTTATGAAAGATTTATATGGTTCACTAGAATGCAACAAAATGGATAGTTTGGTACATTCAAGATACAATTCAGGTTGTCATATAGTATAGTTATGGGCATTGGACTTCATTGATTGGTTTCAAAGATTTTGATTGGGATTGTGAATCTCATGATCAAAAGTCCATAGTAGGTTACATCTTCTACAATATTGGTTCATGTCATATTACTTGGTAATGTAAGAAATATGGTTTTTTTTTTTTTTTTTTGGTCAATCAACATGGAATATGTTGAAGTAGTTCATGCACGTCATTAAGAACTTTGGCTTTGGATGATCATTTTCTAGTTTCATTCCTAGAAAGTAAATATGACCATTATATGGTGTGATAGTTAGAGTTCCATCTATTTTAGTACTAGACATTATTCATTTATTTAGTTGATCACTTTATTTAGAATCTTATTCATGATTAGGTTTTTGGCCTCAGTTATTGTTAAATAGAAGAATATCAATTTTGCAAAAGATTCACAAAGACCCTATAGAAGCAAAAACAAATCATCTTTGGTCGATGTTAGGTGTGAAGGAATATGTCATTAAAGGGGGATAGGAATATCCTTCTAAGTTTTTCTTGTGTCAATTTCCAAATCCTTCATCTTATCCCAAGTTGTTTTTAAGGGAAGGGGTTTGGATAACATTAGAGGATGACTTAAGATGAACTCCATATAATGTACTAGCAATGTGTGGTTTTAATTTGTTTATTTAGTGTTCTTTTGTACTTATGTTTTATTGTAGACACCATTATATATTATGCATAGGTGATCCAAATATCCTTGTATTCTTGGTATTTATGACATTTTATAGTATTATTATCATCTTATTGGTCCATTATCTCTATTTAAATATCATGGAAGAACATTTCCTACCCTAGAGGAGAGATAAATATGTACTAGATGTAATCTTTGTTTAAGTGGTAAAATCCTTGTTGGCTCATTTATCATTAATTTGTGTGAGTTATTCTCTTTGATGTTAATCCATGTGATTTTCCCACCTATGATTCTCTCCATATAGAGGACCTGATACTAACATGCATTCCTTGTAGAGGGAATCATTTTTTTTTGAGTGGGATATGGACGCCATTCCAATGTTTTGCACAATAGAGGTAGATCTTAGGGACTCCACTATGGTAAGGGGATGGAAGTTAGTGGCATAAGCTTAAAATAGGATTACAAGGATCATATGCCATGCATAGGTCCCCAAACCATCAAACATACTTATAGAGTAAATATTTGGCATTTGAAAGGATTATAGGAACCATTCCAATACTTTAAGCTCCAAGGTTGCATCTCAAGGTTCTAATTGTTTTCTAAGAATGAAAACTAGGGACTTAGGCCCTAAAATATGCTTTTAGGGCTCATTGACCATGTAAGGTATTGAACCACCAAAACTGGCCTACAAATGGAATATTTAGCCTATGTGTGGGATATGGACACCATTATAACGTTTTTTGTACCAAGGTTGCATCTTAAGGACTTGATAATAGTCCTCGGACTAAAACCAAGGTCTTAGTCCCTAAAATATGCTTATAGGGCTCATGGACAATGAATAGGACCCCATAGTACATCGCATCATCACATGTTTTTCATAATGAATTTTCATCATATGTGTGTCATATGGGTAACATTATGAGGTTATGTGCACCATGATGTGTATTAGGTGCTTTTCCATTGTTCAAAGATGAAAAAAGAGGTATTTTGGCCTAGAATGTGATTATAGGATTCACGATACATGCATAAGGCCATAAACCACAATATATGTCATATAGAGTGAATTTGTATCCTACAAATGGGATACATACAACTCGAGTGGGCCTAATGGTTAACAACATGTGTTTCCTCCTCAGAGGTCATAAGTTCAAAACTAGAGGGAGGGTAGAGGTTGTATTTGGCCCGTTGTGATGAGGCTCAATGGATAGGAACCCCCCTTGAGTGATACGCCCAAAGTATCATTTGATTGGATGTGTCTCTAGGATGTATCAGCCCTTGCCAAGTCACAAGTACTTGCCAGTATTGGCTTATGGGCTATTGGTACTAGCTTCACACAAATATTTTTGTTAAAAATATAAATACGGATATTATTTTGAGGTTTTTCACAAAAATATAGGTATCAAATACTTAGTTATGGTTGAGGGATTGAAACTAAGGTCTTAGTCCCTAAAAATACTTCTAGGGATCATAGGCCATACACAGGGCCCCAAACCTCCACAGAATGTCAGCGATAGTGAAAATCTTTTTCCTATAAGTGATAATTGTGCACTATTTTGAGGTTTGTTGTACAATCGTTAGATTTCAAAGACCTTGATGTGTTATATCCATGAAAACCAAGGTTTTAATCCCTAATATATGTTTTTCTATGGCTCATGGACCATGATTGAAGACCTTATAGCACCTCACATGTAATTGAAATGGAATATTCTGCCGAGTAGCATATTAGCACCATTATGAGGTTTTACACACCAATTATGTGTCTTAGAGCCTTGGCCATGATTTAAACATGAAAACTAGTGCCTTAGTTACTTTGGCCTTTCATAATGATGTATTTATTTATTTTGTGTTTTAAACATTGTTCATATTTTTATTTTGGTTCCACCATTTTTTTAAGGTAGATGAGATTAACAATTGCTTAAATATTAGTATATGGCTCTTGGGTGATGTATAGGGATTCATAAAACCACACATGAGATACAATGGGAATATTTGGCATACAAGTAGGATATGGACACCATTTTGAGGTTTTCCAAACCAAGCATATGTCTCAAGTCCCTAGTGATGGCATGGAGATGAAAACTAAGTTCATGGCCCAAAATATGCTTCTATGGCACATGGACCATGTTCTCTTAAGACCCCAAGACACAAAAAATTTCATAGAGAGGGAACCTCTACCCTACGAATAGGATATGGATACCATCTTCCAGGTTTGTTCCCCTTAGATGGGTCTCGGGGCCCTCAATTTCAAATAAGGATGAAAACTTTTGTCTTATGCCTTAAGAGGTAAATTTTGGTATCGTAAGCCACACATGGTCACAACCTACTATAAAGGCATTATAAAGCGAATATTTTTCCTGTGAGTGGTACATTAGCATCATTCTCAAGGTTTGTATGCCATGAATGGGTCTAAAGGCATTGGCCATGCTTTGTGTATGAAAATCAAGGTATTATTCCATAAAAATATGCTTCTAGGGATCATGGGCTATACATGATGACTTATAACACTTCATGTGGAATATAGATAGAATATTTGGACTACTAATGTGAAATGGGCCTACCATTTTGAAGTTTTAATATTCAGAGATGGGTCTTCAGGACCGAGCAATAGTTTAGGGTAAAAAGCCAAGGTCTTATTCCCAAACACTTGATTTTAAGATTTATGGGGTCCAAAACCATCACACATCCCTTGCAATGAGATTATTTGATCAACAAGTAGGATATGAGCAATAATTCAAAGTTTTTCACATTAACTAAAGGTTTCATGGTTGTGTTTAACAATATAATCTATATTTAATTAGCTTTAAGATATACATTTAATTATCTTTTCTTGAACATGATACAAGATACATAAAATATATCTTTAATTACATAATAAAATGGAAAAATATTGCTCCATTACACTTTCCAAATTCAACCAAACTTAACAAAATAAAAATTCACATAATAAATGACAAGAAAATCATGGAAGGCATGTCGTAGTATGTTTGTTTTCAAAGAAATCTTTGCATTTCATGGATGGTATTTAATGTAAACTAGTTAGTGTTGATTACACTATATATATAGAGAGAGAGAGAGAGATGTATGAAAAATAAGAGTTATCATGATGGGGGAGTATGAAGGGGTGGTAAAATAGGGTTGGAGTGAGGGTATATGAGTGAAAGTAGTGCATAAAGTTAGTTAGTTCATGAAGGATTACTTTGAATATGTCAAAATGGATTGTGGAGAGTGCAAGGGCACTCACGCAAAGAGATTTCGTTGTGTAATTTTGAGATCCAAAATCGCACATTTCTAATATGGTGTAGATCAGTTCATCATGGATGATAGTAACTATAAGGTTTGGATATTTACTTCTCTTTGATAATCTAGTAGATAAGGAGGCCATTCGCGACAACAGTCGTGGAATTCGGGGTTAGTTCTAGTGACTTGGTAAGACTCCTTTGATGGGTTTCCTGTTGTATGTGCATATCCAGTTATGGGCATATTGTGATCACCGAAACCTGATGTGTTCATGGCAGAGCCATCTAAGGGATCTCGTTAAACTAAATGGTGAGTGGCTCTTCTCGACCTCATGTTGACTCGCCTACCAGAAGTACCTTCGATGAATTAGCTTTATGATTGGAAGGACTCCATGCATTCCCTCTAGCATCCAGAATGAAATTTGAATCAACATTCTTTGAGATCATGGAGGTTGGAGATGTAAGGGACCCACACAATCGTTATCCAAAAACAACATTCATCTATGGAAAAGTATTTATATGTATCATCTCTCCTAGGGTTAAGTATCTCTAAGTCATAGCTTTCAAGTCAAACTTTAACCAGCTTGGGTTCATATCTTAAATTAAAGTTGGATCTTGATATTTTAGGGCCCCCAACCCTTGTAGCAGGATCTTGCAATGTCGTGGGAGGCATTAAATCTCATATTTTTAGCCATCATATCCAATCTTCATTCACTAGGCCACCCTTTTCTTGTGGGAAAAAGTGATTCTCCAACATTTTGATATGTGCTTTGCTTGAAGCACCTTTGGATATTTTATGATGTGGTCTTGGCTTTGTCATATTACAAGGTTGTGAGACAAAATTATTCTAGGTTTCCTCCAGTGCTGTGGAAATTGCATCGTAGGTTGTGGGTAGAAATTTCAAAATGAAACAATTTGTCAAATAGAAAATTACCCTGTGGACAATTTACCCTTCAAATTACATCCTTGGTTGTAAGCATCATAATTAATCTTCAAAATTGTTTCTAGATTTTGCAACTTCGAATCTGTTGTAAGCACTTTTGTGCAATATTTACTTTGACTAGTGTACCTAAATTTTTTTTGAAGAGTATATATATGGATTTAGATCCATGTAATATTCTACAAAGTATGTATATATGGATTTAGCATGTATGATATCAATTGATTTCAAATTTTGAAAGGTTGAGTGCTTGTTTTATTGAGTTTTATTTTGAATTATACTTCATTTAATTTTTTTAAGTATGTTTAGTATTTAATTTTTATTTTTTATATAATTGCATTTGTGGAAATATGTTTGTTTTTTATTTTATTTTTTTTATATAATTATATTTGTGAATCATTAAATTATACTTAATTTATTGAAATGTTTTTATAAAATTTTAATTAACTTGAATTGATGTAATTCAATTTTGTTTTCTAAATTAATAAATAAAATAATTCAAAATATCTTACAAACTTCTAACAAGAAGTTAGAACATTCACCTATTACAATATAGATTCTTGAATCTTAATACAACCTCATAAATTTATGATCATCTAAAAAAAATAGATTATTAAGTGGAGGAATTGTTATCATTATATATAAGATGTAGAATAATCGCTATCATCATTATATATAAGATGTAGACTAGACATCATGACATGACAATTCATCTTCTTATAATGAGTATTCATAATTTTCTATACAACTTTTAACTATGAATTTATTTAGCATTAAAAGAGAGCACAAAGAAATTTAAATACAAATATTTCTATCTTTAAATCTAGATAAAAAAGAAATTAAATTATAAATATTGAGAATTAAGATGTTTGGTATTTATATATCTTAATTAATGTTTGATTTTTTGTAATGTCATTTTTTATATATTATTTTAAATCTATTTTTAGTTAAATGGTTGTAGCTCAATTGATTGGATTCGAGTTCTATATAATCTCTGTGTGAACCACAATAGAAAAAAAAAATCTCTATATGAACCACAATGGAAAAAAAAATGATTTGAAATATTAAAAATATCTATCAATAACTTACAACCTATTTTATCAAAAATTCACTCATTTTTATTATAATCAACAATACACTATTGGTTTCATCATAAATTTATATACACTTCATACATACTAAAATAGAAAAGGATGAAAGACCATGTATACACAAAAATCTAAATTTTTAAATCAAATAATCATGAACTTATATGTTTTTCAATATCAAATTTAAAACAATTTTTTTTCCTTAATTCAATTTTAATCTCTAACTCCTATTAATAACTATTAATATAATTATTATATGAATAAATTTTTAAAAATAAACAATTATGTTTTAAATTTTTCATAATTGTTTCTCTTTTACCTTGTTAAATCAATTCTCCAGAATTACATGTTACCTTGCTCAATACATGGGTTTGAGAGATTTTCTTTTGAAAAACTTCAAAAATATTATATTGATCTTTCCAAAGTCAAAAAACCCAACTCATTCCCATTCCCTAGTTATGAGATTATTGGAATCTAGAAAATAACTTGGCCTCATGTCACGTTGACTCATTAGATTCTTAGTCATACTTATAACACTTGGATTTAGTCTCTTATCTTCCCTACTATTGCAATCCGACCGTGGAACGTTAGAGAGTGTGACTAGCACATGTTATGGACACGCAAAGACATTTTGCCACGTATCCTCCTCTTTTTACTCACATTCTTAAAGGCAACATATCCTCATCTTTCCACAAATATCCTTTGCCACATATCCTCCTCTTTTTGTTCACATTCTTAAAAGGCCACGCCAATTGTTTGCAGTTTTTGTCTGCCCATGAAAAGTGGGTGTTTCAAATGGACAAATGTTGGGCACTAGGCCCTATGGATTCACCTTGGAAGGGCCCCACGATCCAACCCTTCCCTTCGTGTTTCAGTTTGAAGGTTGGGCAAACTATAGGTGTTATAAATTTACCCACACACTAACAAACTCGATGCGCTATTAATTCAACCAAACCACAAGATTTAAAAGGTTGGAATTTGGAATACCATAGCAGAGCGCAAACGTGGCAAGTTTCCAACTTGTTTGAAATCGTGGCCTTGACAATAAATATTTCTCTGCAAAAAAATCTTAAAATCAACCCTCAAAACAAAAACCATGCTATCAGTAGCACCCCTTTTTTGGGGGGCTCAACATTGCAATTTGTTTGAAACCGTGACAGCAAGTAACGTTGTGAACCGAAAGCTCAATATATATATATATATATATAAGGTCACGACCAAGCCAGATATCAAATTGGTGTATGAGAACCCCTTGTTTGTGGGACAAGAGACCCTCCGCACAATGATATGAAAATGTACATACCCTACCCCCCTCTAGATTTGACCCTGTGACCTCTTAAGAAAAAACACACGTTCTTAACCATTAGACCCCCACAAATTGTGATATATATATATATATATATATATATATATATATATATATATATATCGTGGAGCATTTAAATGAACTCCTCAATCTTTTATGCTATGCAAGGCCACTGGAATGTTCATTAACAATGAATAATCTTCTTTAATAACTTGGGGTTTCAGTGACCAGGAAAAAGATCAATTCTCACACTTACTCTCTTTTCACACTAGGGAGATAGGCTCCGGCTTAAATACTTGGGATTGTTCCTCAAAGCCAGTGATTATCAAAAAGAAGACTAGTTATGGCTTCTTGCAAAATTAGAAAGTAAAGTCAATTCCAAGTGCAATAAATGGCTCCCTAGAGTAAGGTCGTTGTTACTTTTCAAGGTTGTTCTAGAAGCCATTTCAGTCCACTTGACCTCCTTGGCTTGGATTCCTAAAGGTATTCTAGGTCAAATAAGACAACTCTCTTTCCACTTACTTTGGTCAGGGAGTGTTGAAAATAAGAGCTTAGTCTTATCCTCCTTGAGGAAACTTGCCATCCCAAAAGCTATGGATGGTTGGCGTTTAAAAAACATTTTTCACTTCTCTAAAGATTTGGATGCTAAAAATCATGGGGGTTGATTCAAGGTACATGTCTATGGGCACAGTCATAAAGAAAAAATACTTTCCACAAGACTCATGGGTGGGCTGGATCAGGAAACATGTTAAAGAGAAAAACGGTTTTGTCATTTGCAAAGCCATTCTAAATGCCTTCCCTGTAATTGGGAAGTGGTTGATTTGGAAAACTGGAAATGAGAGTATTGTTCTTTTACGAAAAGATCCTTGGATGGGATTCAATGAAAACCATGTCCTCCCCGATAACCTAGTCCATGCCCTTAATAGGGGAGATTTCTTCTATCTAAGCCAAGTCATGAAGAAGGACTATGTCACTCATCAAGTAAAGTAGATGTCTTTGAAAGAACTAGGATTCTCATATGATTGTGCTCCCTCATGGAAAAATTATATCAGAGCTCTACATAGTACAAAACACATTTTTTCTATTTACAGATCAAGAAAATCAACATATTTGGTCCCTGAACCCCACTGGAGGATATCTACCAAGGTCAGTTTACACAGTACTTGCGCTAGAAAACAGAGTTGATCCTCCACTGTGGTGGTGGAAGAAACTCTTGAAGCTTAAATGCCTAGCAAAGGCCAAATTGTTTATGTGGCTATTATTCCACAATAAGGCACTCACTTGGGACGACTGCGGTGAAGAAATTTTTAGGGCTTGTGTAGATGTTGTCTTTAAAGACAAGATTCAAAAACAAATTATCACCTTTTATCAGTTGTAAATTCTCATTGGAATTTTGGACTAAGATTCAGAGGGAAACAAGTCTCTCTTGTGCATGGGTGGGAGACAACATTGAAGCTGTTGAATTTTAATGCTTAGCTCATGCACATGTAGTTTATTTCAATTTAGCATGTACTTGAACCATAAACAATGCAGCAATACCATACACAAGTGTTGCACTAACCAAGATCACAAGAAGAATAACCATGCACAAGAACACGAGTTTATCCTGGAAAAACCCTTCTCAATCAAGGGAAAACCCAGCAATCCTTTGCTATAGATTCAAGAGAAGATCCCCCACACCATAAACCCTAGAGCACAGAAGAGGGTGCTACTTGACCTTGAAACTTGCACCCAAGAGAGATGTGCACTCCAGTTGTACAAGTAGGTCTGAAATTATGAGATGACAAGTGAGTGAGTGAGATCCACAATGGGGATCTCCTCCTATTTATACAAGACCTGACACTGCAATAGGTGTGTCTATTGGAACAATAGGGCCGACCCATTTAGCTGAATAATATAATTAATCTTTGACACAATATTAATTATCTTTACATGGTGGGCCCGACTTGTACCCTTTACAGCACAAACTAGGGTTACAACAAATCTTACTCTAAGACAAAATAGAAAGGATCTCTCTCATCCTCTAGTGCTCAGCCACTAGGGACACGTCCACCTATGCTCATCCACAAGGACGTCACACTCAACAGATTAACACAACTGAGTCCACAGGAATACCTTATGGAGAACCATCTCAAGCCAAATCAACTAAGTCCATAGGAGTACAAGGCAGGAGACCATCTCAAGCCGACTCAACTCAGTCCAGAGGATTACAAGGCAGGAGACCATCTCAAGTCATCTCAACTCAGTCTAGAGAAGTAGACAAGAGACCACACGTCATCACAACTCAGTCCATAGCATGATGCACACCCATCACATGGGCACACCCAACACATGGGCTCTCTCACAGATCGTATCAACTCAGTCCAAAGGAGAACGACCTAGAGAATGCCACACGACGCTGCAATCATCAACACTCCCTCTCAGCTAGGGAGGCATTCTCCACCAGGCCAAGTTTCTCACAGAAGTACTTGAACTTCATCCTGGCAAGTGGTTTGGTGAAGACATCTGCAACCTGCTCGTGTGTAGAAAGGTACTACACATGTACTGCTTTCCTCTACACCATATATCTAATATAATGGTATTTGATCTCAATGTGTTTTGATTTATCGTGAAACACGGGATTCTCAAAGAGCTTCGCACAACTCTGGTTATTGCAATGGATAACGATGGAATCCATCTCATGACCAAATATGTCTACAAGGAGCTTGTGAAGCCACACTGCTTCGTGGACTGCCACACACAATGCAATATACTTTGCTTCTGCGGTACTCAAATCCACAGAAGTTTGTTTCTTGTTGCACTAGGAAACCATGGCAGATCCCAAAGTGAAACAACAACCGGATGTGCTCATCCGGTCCACTGCACTCCCTTCCCAATCTACATCGGCATATCCTTACAATCTCATGTCTACACTAGAGGCATATCTCATACCATAGCCAACTATGCCTCATAGATATCTCAACACATGCTTTGTTTCTATCCAATGTGTATGTCTCGTTTGACTCATAAACAGACTGAGTACATTCACTACATAGCATATATCAGGTACGGTGTTAACCAGATACATCAATGATCCAATCAGTTGTTTATAAATATATGGATCAATATCGCCTGACTCAAAACAATCCTCATTCATATTCTTCAAATTCATCACCATCAGTGTAGGCATGGATTTGCAGTCTGTCATACTAAATCTCTTCAATATCTCGACTGTATATTTTCTTTGACTCATGAAAATCTCATAAGTCCTCTGCCATACTTCTAGTCCCAAGAAGTAGTGCATCATACCAAGGTCCTTCATCTCGAATTCAGAAGTCAATGCACGCTTGCATTTTACAATAAGACTTTCTGAACCGGTGAGGAATAAGTCATCAACGTATAGGACCAAAATCAAGCACTCGTCACCAATGATGTGGTAGTATAGATTAGGATCAACAACACTCTTGTTGAAGACCAAACTCATCAAGTATCCAACAATCATGCTTGAGGTGCCTGATTTAGTCCATACATGGCTTTCTTCAACCTGTATATATGAGACTCCTTCTCATGTGTCACAAATTCATCTGGCTGCTTGACGTAAGCTTCTTCCTCAATCTCACCATTGAGAAAGGTTGTCTTTACATCCATCTGATGCAGTCTCCAACCCATGGATGCATCTAGGGAAATAATTGTATGGATGGAAGTGTATCAGGAAACAAGAGCAAATGTCTCCTCATAATCTATTCCCTCCACCTGAGAGAATCCTCTAGCCACAAATCTCGCATTGTACTTATCGACACTTCCATTAGCTGCATGTTTGATCTTATAGATCCACCTATAAGTCACTACATACTTCCCTTCGGTCTCAGAACAATATCCCACACATCATTCTTCATGATGGACTGATACTCTTCTGTCATGTCATCTTGCCAAACCTGTTGACTTGTTGCTTCTCCATGACAAGAAGGCTCAATATCAATGATGTGGCTCATAGCTTAAACATAGCTCGAAAATATCTGTGGTCTCTTGCTCTCTCAGAATGTACCACGAGGAGTTGCATGTCCATCTGCCTCTTGCAGATTTTGTCAAGCCCAGACAAGCCTCTTATGGCCTACTGCAATGTCTCTAGGAACATCAACTGGAGCTATGGGATCAACTGGATCAATAATTGTTTCCCTCTAAACTATTCAAGGGGGAGAAGGTATTGTCTCTTCAATCTTCTCACTGTCAATCTCCATCTGAGATTCTATGGATCTTTAGAAGGCTATCTCTTCCTCAAAAGTGACATCTCTACTCACCTCAATCTGTCTCTCACCAGGGATGTATATCTGATATGCCTTCAAAGATTCATTGTACCCCACAAATGTACCCTTTCTTCCCGAAGGATATAGCTTGGTCCTCTTCTCCTTGGGTACATGAAAGTATACTAGATACCAAAATATCCTGAAGTGTCCAACCTCAGGCTTCACTCCGGTGAAGGCTTCTTTGGGAGTCATGTTCTTCAGAATCTGATGAGGACTCATGTTCTGAACATACATTGTTTCCATGGATGTCTCTGCCCACATAAACATAGGTAGATTCTGATCATGTATCATCGCTTTGGTTGCCTCAATAATGGTTTTTCTCTTCCTCTCTACAAACTCATTTTGTTGAGGGTTATAAGGAACAATGTACTCCCTCTTGATCCCTCCCTCAATACAAAAATCATTGAAATCCTTGGAGGTTTACTTTCCTCCATTATCTTATCTCATCACCTTGATCCTCCTCTCATTCAGGCTCTCAACCTAAGCTTTAAACTCTTGAAATCTCACAAGGATTCCATCCTTGGTCTTCAAGAAGTAAATCCATGTCTTCCGAGAGTGATCGTGGATGAAGAGCACATAGTACAAATATATGTTCAAGGAAACAACAGTCATGGGTCCATAAACATCTGAATGTATCAAGTCCAAGATCCCCTTGGATCTAATCTCACTGCTCAAGAAGGACCCCTTGACATTCTTGCCAAAAGAACAACCTCTACAAATGTCATTATGTTGAACATGTATCTCTGGAAGGCATGTTACCATCTTCCCTAGAGCGGGAAGGACTCTGTAATGTAAATGAGAAAGTATCCTATGTCATAGCTCGTTCAAACTGATAGTATCATGTAACAAGGCCTGGATTGGTCGGACAGTCAATCTGTACAAACTAGTTTCTCGAACACCAATTACTCGAGAAGAATCCATGTGTGAGTTATTTTTCCATGCAAGAACTTTTCCTTCAAAGAAGGTAACCTTGTAGCCTTTATCCTCTAAGGAAGAAATAGAGACAAGGTTCCTTTTCATCCCAGGTACATATAGTACCTCACTCAACTAAAGTGGTATGTCAAAATCTAGTTGGAATGTAGAGGTTCCAACTCCTTTCACAATATATATGTCATTATCTCCAAGTACAACATGTAGATGAGACTCTTTCTCAACAAGGTATGTAATATGTTCTATGTATCTAATCATGTGTCTGGAAGCACCACTGTCAAGAAAACTTTCCATCCCAAAAGCTATGGATGGTTGGGGTTTAAAAAACATTTTTCTCTTGTCTAAATCTTTGGCAGCTAAAAAAGTGTGGGGGTTGATTCAAGGTACATGTCTATGGGCACAATCATAAAGAAAAAATACTTTTTGCAAGACCGATGGGTGGGTTGGATCAGGAAACCTATTAAAGAGAAAAACGGTTATGTCATTTGCAAAGCCATTCTAAATTCCTTCCCTGTAATTGGGAAGTGGTTGATTTGGAAAACTGGAAATGGGAGTATTGTTCTTTTGCGAAGATATCCTTGGATGGGATTCAATGAAAACCATGTCCTCCCCGACAACCTATTCCATGCCCTTAATAGGGGATATTTCTTCTATATAATCCAAGTCATGAAGAAGGACTATGTCACTCGTCAAGTAAAGTAGATGTCTTTGAAAGAACTAGGATTATCATATGATTGTGCTCCCTCATGGAAAAATTATATCAGAGCTCTACATAACACATATTTTCCATTTACAGATCAAGAAAATCAACATATTTGGTCCCTAAACCCCACTAGAGTATATGTACCAAGGTCAGGTTACATAGTACTTGCCCTAGAAAACAAAGTTGATCCACCACTATGGTGGTGGAAGAAACGTTGGAAGATTAAAAGCATAGCAAAGGCCAAATTGTTTATGTCGCTATTGTTTCACAATAAGGCACTCACTTGGGATGACTATAGCGAAGAAATTTGCAAGGCTTGTGTAGATGTTGTCTTTGTAGACAAGATTCAGAAACAAATTATCACCTTTTATCAGTTGTAAATTCTCATTGGAATTTTAGACTAAGATTCAGAGGGAAACAAGTCTCTCTTATGCATGGGTGGGAGACAACATTGAAGTTTTTGGATTTTAATTCTTAGCTCTGCATGCACATGTAGTTTATTTCAATTTAGCATGTACATGAACCATAAACAATGCAACAATACCATACACAAGTGTTGCAGTAACCAAGATCACAAGAAGAATAGCCATGCACAAGAACACAAGAGTTTATCCTAGGAAAACCCTTCTCAATCAAGGGAAAAACCCAGCAATCCTTTGTTATAGAGTCAAGAGANCCCCCACACTATAAACCCTAGAGAACATAAGAGGGTGCTACTTGACCTTGAAACTTGCACCCAAGAGAGATGTGCACTTCAGTCGTACAAGTAGGTCTGAAATTATGAGATGATAAGTGAGTGAGTGAGATCCACAATGGGGATCTCCTCCCATTTATACAAGACTTGACACTGCAATAGGTGTGTCTATTGGCACAATAGGGCCTACCTCTTCAATTGAATAATATAATTAATCTTTGACACAATATTAATTATCTTTACATGGTGGGGTCAACTTGTACCCTTTACAACACAAATTAGGGTTACAACAAATCTTACTCTCAGACAATATAGAAAGGATCTCTCTCATCCTCTAGTGATCATCCACTAAGGACACATCCACTTGTTCTCACCCACAGGGATGTCACACTCAACAAATTAACTCAACTGAGTCCACAGGAGTACCATCTGGAGAACCAAGTCAAGCCGACTCAACTAAGTCCGTATGAGTACAAGGAAGGAGACCATCTCAATTCGACTCAACTAAGTCCAGAGGAGTACAAGGCAGGAGACCATCTCAAGTCATCTCAACTCTATCCAGAGGAGTAGACAAGAGACCACACGTCATCACAACTCATTCCAGAGTCTAATGCACACCCATCACATGGGCACACCCAACACATAGGCTCTCTCACAGATTGTCTGAACTCAATCCAGAGGAGAACGACCTGGAGAATATCACACGACGCTACAATCATCAACACTCCCTCTCAGCGAGGGAGGCATTCTCCAACACGCCAAGTCTCTCAGGGAAGTACTTGAACTTCGTCTTGGCAACAGTTTGGTGAAGACATCTACAACCTGCTCGTGTCTAGAAAGGTACTGCACATGTACTACTTTCCTCTACACCATATCTCTAATATAATGGAAGTATAGGATTGCACTCATTCTTGAAGAGAATGACCTAGCAAGATTCATCAAAGAAAATGTACCAGAATCCACAGATGTTACAGCTAAAGAAAAGTACCAGAAGAACATGTTTAGGGCCAAAAGAATCATTGCAGACTCTGTCAAAGATCACTTGATCCCTCAAGTGGCATCTAAAAACGCTCATAAAGAGATGTTTGATGCCCTAACCAGATTGTATCAAGGAAGAAACATTAACCATAAGATGAACTTGAGAACTCAACTCAAGAATACAAAGATGCAGAAAGGAGAAATTGTTCATGAATATTTCCATAGAATCTCTCAATTTAAGGAATAACTAGAAGCAATTGGAGATACCCTAGATGAAGATGAACTCATAATTATAGCTCTTAATTGTCTCACAAGACCTTGGGATGCATTCATCGAAATCATTTGTGCCAGAAAGGAAAAAATACAATTTGACAGTCTTTGGGAAGAATGTGGTCAAGAAGAAGCAAGAGTAGCTAACAGAGAAGTAGTATTATTAAGGGATGACTATCAAGCTCTAGCTACAAATAATAAATGAGGAAATAGAAGGCCTCACTTCCAGAAATAGACCAACCCATATAAGGAGTCTCACTCCCCAAATAAATTCATCCATAAAGAATCTCACCCTCCAAGGAGATTCCAGAAGTTTTAGAAAGGTCAAAGAAGAGAAAATGATTTCTCATCCTACCAATGTTACCATTGCGACAAGATGGGACATATTGCTAAGAATTGTCCAACCAGAAGACAAGATTACAAGAAGAGGAACAATAGGCACCATTCCCATATAGTTGAAGATGAAGAGCCACCCACAAAGATGATTAAAGAAAATATTGAAGACTATGTCTTAATCTCTTCCCTATCAGGATCAGTGTCACCTGGTGAGGATACGTGGCTCATAGATAGTGGTGCTTCCAAGCACATGACAGGTCAGAGAGACATTCTCTTTATCCTTACAGAAAAGAACTTACCCCAGAAAGTTACACTTGGCAATGATTACCATTACCCTATCAAAGGAGTAGGAGAGTCCAATTATAAACTTGACTCATGGACCCCAATGAAGATGAAGGATGTACTGTATGTACCAGATTTGACGAAGAACTTACTTTCTATCACAACTTTAGATAAGAAAGTCTTCAAGGTTGCATTCATAGATGGTGAAGTCCTCATGTGGCCTAAAGGAAAAACCATAGAAGATGCAATTGTTATTAGAACAGAAGAAGGTGGCATGTATAAATTAAAAGGTCACTCAGATGCAGACTTGATTCACTCCACTAAGATTCCATGTGAACTTTGGCATAGAAAATGAGCTCACATCAACTACAAGGCCTTATCATATGTGAGAAAGGCAGTTACATGTCTACCATATTTCAAGGTTGATCATGAAGGTGTGTGGAAGGGATGTGCACAAGGAAAGAACATCAAGAATCATTTCCTGAAGAGTGATAGTAAAGAAAAAGGAGTCTTGGAGCTCATCCACACAAATGTATGTGGCCCAATTCCATCCTCCTCTCTCAGTGGGTACGTATACTATGTATCATTTATTGATAACTATTCTCACAAGGCTTGGGTTTACTTCTTGAAATCAAAAGATGAAGTGTTTGGAAAATTCAAGGAATTCAAAGCCTTGATAGAGAATCTCTTAGAAAGAAAAATCAAGATACTCAGGTCAGATAATGGAGGATAATACACCTCAAAAGCGTTTGTAAGCTTTTGCAGAGATGTCTGGATTAATATGGAGCTCACCACTCCCTACAATCCTCAACAAAATGGTGTAGCAGAAAGAAAGAACAGAACTATAACGGAAGAAGTGAAGAAAATGATCCATGATCAAGATCTTCCAATGCAGTTATGGGCAGAAGCAACAAGAACAATAGTGTATGTACAAAACAAATTATCCCATAGTGCACTTGGGTTCAAAACCCTCGAATAAATGTTCTCCAGAAAGAAGCCAGAAGTAAGCCATCTCAAAATATTTGGTTGTTGAGTATTTGTACACATTCCGAAAGAGAATAGAACCAAGTTGGACCCTTCAGGAAAGAAGGGAATATTTTTTGGATATTGTGACGTCTCTAAGACCTTCAGAATTTACATTCTAGTTTACCATCATATTGAGATCAATAGAGATGTAACCTTTGATGAAGATGCAACACTCAAGAAAACAAGGAGATTTCATCTTGAAGAAGTATATGAAGAAGAACTTGTAGCTCCCAGAGTTGCAAAACTAGTGAGGGAAGCCATAGTTTCGCCGGATGATGAGATTCATTAAGATCATGATATGATAGAATCTCAAGAACCTCCCCAGATGACAATATCTCACAAGATAAATCCATCTTGGAAAAGGGAACTTATTCAATATGGAGAGAAGTATGGTGCCCCCGAAGGAACCATGAGACAAGTTAAGAAACTTAAGCCATTCTCCAGTTATATGGCTTTGATGTGTGATCTCATACAGAAGGAGCCTACTTTCTTTGAAGAATCCATTCAAAAGAAAGAATGGGAAGATTCCATGATAGAAGAATACCAATACATTATAAAGAATGATGCATGGGAAATAGTTCCCAGACCGAAGAGCAAAGATGTAGCATCTTCCAAATTTTGATACAAGATAAAACATGTTGCTAATGGAAATATTGAGAAATATAAAGCAAGGTTTGTATCTCGTGGCTTTTCTCAAAACGAAGGCATTGACTATGAAGATACATTTTTTCTTGTATACAGATACACTTCTATCAAAACCATCATAGCCCTTGCAGCTAAGATGAAGTGGAAGTTACAATAGATGGATGTGAAAACAACCTTATTAAATGGTGGCATTGAAGAAGAAGTGTATATAGAACAACCTCAAGGGTTTGAATTTGAAGACAGAAAGACACATGTTAGCAAGTTTAAGAAGGATTTGTACGGATTGAAGCAAGATCCTAGAGCTTGGTATGGAAGAATTGACAGTTTCCTGATGAGCTTGGGCTTTAGCAATAGTAAAGTTGATTCTAACCTTTACTTCAAGGTTATTAATGATGAGCCTATCTTATTGTTGTTGTATGTGGATGACTTATTCTCAACTAGAGAAGAAAATCTCATCACTAATTGTAAGAAGAAGATTTTTGCAGAATTTGAGATGAAAGACCTAGGCCTAATGCACTATTTCTTAGGTCTTGAAGTTTGGAAGATCTGAGAGAATATCGTCCTTAACCAAGGGAAGTATGCAGTTGAAATACTAAAGAGGTTTGATATGTTGGAGTGTAAATCCATGAATACACACATGGAAACAAAGTTGAAACTCTTGGTTAATACTTCATCAGAATTGATTGATGCTACGCTATACAGATAGATCATTGGATCATTGATGTATCTGACGAACATCGGGCCAGATATATATTTTGTTGTGAACACCTTGAGTCAGTATCTAGAAGAGCCCAAACATGTTCACCTTGTTTATGAAAAACATGTGATGAGATACCTTAAGGGTACATTGGACTTTGGTCTCTGCTATAATAGAGATCGAGACTTTCGACTGATTGGCTATACCAATTCAGATTGGGCTGGAAGTGCTTTTGACATAAATATCACTTCAGGATGTTTCAGTCTGGAGTCAACCATAACTTCATGGTAGAGTAGGAAGCAATATAGTATTACTCTCAACACAACAGAAGCGGAATACATTGATGCATGTTCCGCCAGTTGTGAAGCCATATGGCTACGAAAGTTGTTGACAGGTCTATTTGATCTAGAGATGGAAGAAACTATGATTCCATGTGATAACCAAAGTTGCATAAATATGACAGAGAACCTTGTGTTCCATGACAAGTCGAAGCACATAGAAATCCAGTATCACTACATTCGAGATATGGTGCAGAGGGGAGCCATACAGCTCCAATATGTTGGCACAGATGAGCAGGATGCAAATGTGTTGACCAAGCCTCTGTCTTGTGTAAAGTTTGAGCACTTTCGAGAAAAGATTGGTATAGTCTGAAAGGAACTCCCTCGAAAGGGGGAGTGATGTTGATGATACTATGGTATCCTGACCAATAGAGGGTAGATCTGTTAGGATTTTATATCCTAGGGGACTGATCATCCTTGGACAGATCCTGAAGTTCTGATAAGGACGGTCTGTCATAGTATCTATGCATGTATATGCAAGATATGGTCAATAATGGTATATTTGTTAGGATTTTTATAATCCTAGGGAATCTTATGATTCCTGGGTAGATCCCGAAGGTCCAGTAAGGATGGTCTGTCATAGTACCACGTGGTAGATCCATTAGGATTTTATGTCCTAAGGGATCTTATGATTCATGGGCAGCTCCTTAGGGACTCTCAAAGTACCACAAAATGTTGTAACACCTGCCTCATTATGTTGCTCCATCCTTCATGTTGTGATGATGTTGTTGCTCCAGCCTTTTTGTTTTGATGATGATGTTGTTGTTATTGATGTTATTGATGATGATGATGTATTAGTGTTATACTAATCCATGTTCATGCAGATGATGATGATGTTACTCCATCTGTTGAGATTTGGGTACCTTGGAAAGTGGTCCCCTTGTGTTTGTGATCTTCTAAACACATGAGGGAAGTACTTTGTACCTTTTACCATGTACTTTCTGTCTAATTTCACTTTGACTTAGGATATTTAAGTCAAAAGTGAAATTTGGTCATTTTAGCATAAAGTGACAATTAATTCACTTTGTGGGTGAATTAAGGGACATAAAGTGAAACTATGGAAACTTAAGTAAAGTGGGTTTTGAGTTGAGATTTACTTGAGATGATCTCAACCATTGATTAGGGATGAGATGAGATGATCTCATCCACCCAAATTTTAGGTTTCCTTATGCTTCCTTAAGGAGGGTGCAAGGGGCAAAGGAGGGTTCATTCCTTTTTCTGTTCACTTGAGGAGAAGGAGAAGGAGCAAGAGGATGAGAATGGAAGCATATGTTGAGGCTATCTTGGCGCTTCCATCCATGGAGATAGACAACAGGATTAGGGTCTCAGTTATTTAGTGGGGAGATTCCTGTTCTAAGGAGGGCGCACTTGGTGAGGAGGGTGCATCATTAATGGGGAGGACTTAGAGAGCTCAAATTGTAGTGAGTTTTTTTTTCAGAGGGAGGATACTCATCAGTATCAGAGTATTGTGGAGGGGTTTCTAGATCAGAGCTTCCAATTGGCTTTTGGCTCCAGTTCAGTGGTCTTGTCAGCATTTATGGAGGGCGCACCATCCTAGGGCGCTCTTGCTTTATTTGGAATAGTGTTGAAGCTTGGATCAAGTTGATATTGTATCAGGTTCATCTATATTTTGTACTTGATGTATTCCACCATATATTATCCTCATATATAAACATATATTCCAAACTGGTTTTCCCCGAGGGGGGTTTTATCCAGGGTCATGTTGACCAAAAATAACTGTGTTCAATTTCATGTATGTTAGAGTGTAGAATTGTTGTATTTTCAGTTGTAAATATCTCTGGGTGTGTTACATTTATTTTGGTATGCATGTGCTAACCCTTGCTGACTAAAACTACATGCTAGATCACCTAAATTGCAAATGTAACCGTAACAAATCAGCAAGAATTTCTTGAACTATTGGTTGTCCTAAAACAATAGAAAAACCTTCATTGACTGTTGAAACTTAGAGCCAACTTAAGGTCAAAGATAGGCCTAGTTGGCAGCTTGATAGGACCTGGAAAATATTCATGGTATCAGATCCAAGGTGGCTGATTTTTGAGTAGTTTGGAAAGCATATAAGTGGGTTGTTATAGACATCATCTTGGCAGATTTTGTGGACAGCCATTGACAGTGTTTAGTGGAAACTTTTTGGCAGAATTTTGTAGAGGATTGTAGAGCAGTTTGTGCACAGTTTCGACAGCCTTTTTTCACACTTGCGTGGACATGAGTGAGGTTGTATTTCATGACCTCTTTTCACACCTATATTGCTAGGAGTGAGGTCGAAGTTCGCTTGCCTCTTTTCACACCTGTGTTGACAGGAGTGAGGAAACGTTCCTTTGCAGTTTGAGCATCAGTTGGAGTGCAGTTTGGCAATCATGTTAGAATCTTAGATGCATGCGGAGGATAGGCTAGTTGGAGCTAGCAACTGGTCGCCTTGGAAGGCGAGGATCGTCTTTATATTAGAGGACCTCGAACTATGGGATATAGTCGAGGCGCATGTGGTTGTTCCTCCTGCTACTGTTTCCATCTTGTTAACAGAGTTCAGGAAGAGGAACAACAAGGAAAAAAGGACGATATGTGATTCAGTGAGGGATCACATCATTCCCCACTTGACTGGGAAATATTGGGCATATGAGATGTGGGAATCTCTATGTAAGATTTATCAAATCTCTAATGAGAATCGGAAGATGGTTCTTCATAATCGAGTAAGGGGCATTTGCATGCTCGAGGATGAGTCAATTAATTCTTTCCTTGGTCGTTACACCCAGATCAGAGACACGCTTGGAGCCGTCAGAGAGGTGGTGGAACCCAATTTTATGGCGAGGACAACCTTAAACAACTTTACCAAACCATGAGGTCCATTCGTTCGTGGAATTGTTTCCAGGGAGGTCATGCCCACATAGGAGAGGATGTGGGATGACTTCATTCAAGAGGAGACTAGACTTGTGGTAGAGGCTTTTGGATAGCATCAATAGAAGACACTACAAAGTGATCAGGACCTTTCTCTTTTGACAAAGGGAAAGAAGAAGATCATTCGAGAAGGTCGGCAGGGTCCCAAGTTTGGGGCCCCACCACAAGGTGGAGAGAGAAGTAGTGGGACGAAGAGAGACATGAGCTCAGTGAGATGTTTTTTTTGTATATAGATGGGTCACTATGCAAGATAGTGTCCCAAGAAGAAGAAGAAGAAGAAGAAGGATTTTTCAGTAGGGACGGAAGATGAGCTTGATTTCGATGCACAGTTTGCAAGAAAGTTTGCATTCACCAATTCTTTGTATGTTATTACACCATCCAGCATCATATGGGGAGACAGAGTTGAGGAGGACCGACAGACTCATAGTAGTGATTTAGAGGGAGCTCAGACTCAGGTTTCAAGTACACCATCTTCAGAGGGGGTGACTGGTCCACCAAGGACAACTTCAGTTTCAGAGTTGTCGAGATAGAGGGTTGGTGCAGGGGATTTAGAGAATTAGATATTTATGAGGAGGAGTGGAAGGGCACCATAGAGGCTTGAGGCTCACTTAGCTACATAGACGAGCGGGTCATATTTTGGTTCCACTTCAGGTGGAAACTACTTGGCGAGAGACCAAGTTGACGATATTGGTGAGATGTCGAGATCCTAGTACTCTTGGTGAGATACCAAGAGGGTGAGACTCTTGGTGAGATGCCAAGAGAGTGACTCTTGGTGATATGCCAAGAGTAGTGACCGTTGGCGAGATGCTAGGAGGTAGAAATCCTTGGTGGGAGACCAAGGTGGAGACATTTGGTTTGATACCAAGATCTAGGTCATCTTGGATAGGTGGAGAGACACTTCCATATATAGATCACGCAGATTGAGAAAATATGTGTCAGACTACTTTCATTGATCAGGGTACAACCATACTCACCGAGTATATGCCAGGAGGAAACCATGTCCACTATAGGGATGATATTGGTGGTGACGAGCACTTTCCTCGGTAAGACGGAGTTTTGAGATTTGGGTACCTTGGAAAGTGGTCCCCTTGTGTTTGTGAGATTTTAAACACACGAGGGAAGTACTTTATACCTTGTACGATGTACTTTATGTCTAATTTCACTTTGACTTAGGAGATTTAAGTCAAAAGTTAAATTTGGTCATTTTAGCCTAAAGTGACAATTAATTCACTTTGTGGGTGAATTAAGGGACATAAAGTGAAACTATGGAAACTTAAGTAAAGTGGGTTTTGAGTTGAGATTTACTTGAGATGATCTCAACCATTGATTAGGGATGATATGAGATGATCTCATCCACCCAACTTTTAGGTTTCCTTATGCTTTCTTAAGGAGGGCGCACAGGGAAAAGGAGGGCTCATTCCTTGTTTTGTTCACTTGAGGAAAATGAGAAGGAGCAAGAGGATGAGAATGGAAGAATATGTTGAGGCTATCTTGGGCACTCCCTTCTGTTATCACATAAAATTTTCAGGGTCTTGTGGGTTTGTGGTTTCTACCCAGGTTTGTAATTTTTCCCTCTCTCTCTCCTTTGCACAGGCCCTAGCTTATTTTTTTCCTTTCATCTTGAAATTTATCTTTTGTTCGCCTTCATCTATTTGGGCAACCTATTTTTCCTTGATTTTATTAACTAAGAAGTCTCAGCCCTAAGATTTTTTGTTTTATTCTAAGGTTGATCACTTCCTTCTCCACTTCTGTCACCGATCATTTTTCTTTCCTTAGCCCTCAGCCAGTCATCCAAGTATTTGTTTACAGAGGTTGCCTCCATAAGCACAAGTGCAGCACTTAGAGCGGTCTGATATGGACTTGAATCAAGTGAGCGAGCAAGTTCAGTTTGGCGGAGGAAATTTCATTTCAAATTTTAGAGATCAACGACAAATTATAAGCGCGGGAATCGATATTTTGGAACGTTGTTGAAGTCATTTGTAAAAGATATCAATCCCCGAAACCTGAAATCAACAAGAGCCATCTGATGTAGCAGAAAGAGTGGCACCAGATCCGAACCATGGAGAAATTCATTTCGGGAAAACCGAAGTAAGGAGTTCGCAGATTTCTCGAGTCCCGAAATGTCAAGGTCCCAAAATGTCGATATTCATCTAGGTTGTCTGATCCAGCAGAGACGCGTGGTGCCTGATCTAACAGATTGTGATTTCCTGACCCTAAGGTTTGATCATGGAGCACGACATGAAGTCGCAAAACGCGAAATCGCGAAGTGCCTGGGAATTAGGCTCGTGGCCACAACCCACAGTCATATGGAAAGTGGGCTATAAAGAAGGGCATGCACAT
This sequence comes from Picea engelmannii, assembly GCA_009831015.1. Classification (NCBI taxonomy): domain Eukaryota; kingdom Viridiplantae; phylum Streptophyta; class Pinopsida; order Pinales; family Pinaceae; genus Picea; species Picea engelmannii. The sequence continues at coordinate 216,183 of ML780121.1, forward strand.
ATTGGGCGGTTGGCGACTAAGGTTATTTGGGGAGATGATCGTGGTCATCAAATTCGAAGTAGGTTCGACCATCTATCTGGATGGGCCATTTTGCAAGTTCAAGTATCAGGATATTTGGAATTAAGTTGGGTGAAGATTCCTGAAATGCGAAGTCCCGAAATTTCACGAAACGAGGCCCCAGGTCATGGCCCGAGGTCACATTGAAGCGATGGAGAGAAGCCACTCCAGAAGCCGAGGGCACCCGTATTTTCACAGAGAAATATCTACATGGTAAGAAGGCATCGGGATTGACTTGAAGGAGTCGTGAATGTCTCCTGGAACATTCATGGGTGTCAGGTTTCATCTTGATCCTGATGAAAGTAGTTAATGGAAATGGGGAAGGTGGTTGAAACCTCGTTTCACCCCATAAATGGAAAGCATGGAAAATTTGGCCATGGAGGCAGAGTGTCAGTACAAAGTTCCCCTATCAAGGAATTCTTCTGCAAAGCCCATACTAATCTGAGATGGCGTCTGACAGAAGAATGCAAGTGTAGACTGGCAGAAGAGATGCAGACGCAAATCTTTGATTGCAGTATCTAGGTCACACTCCTGGTGATGGCAAGTTGTTCTGAGTATAAATACTCAATTTTGATATTTTGTTAAGGTCGATGGTAGAGCAAATCTCCCGTATTGTAAAGTTTTAAACGAAGGTCCTGGTTCTCTGGTTATGTATTGTAGTCTAAGATTTCTTGTTTAATGATAGTCAGCTTTCTTGCTCCCTCTTGTTTCCCTCTGATAATGAAAGAGTTCATGAGTGACTGATTCACATGAATTATTGTGATTATATTATGATGAATGTTTGATCATAGTGTTGTTATAATTCCTTTCAGTTTCTTTGAGATTTGAATTCAAGAAGATCTTGTGTTTAAGTTTTTCTTCTTTGGGTTGTTGGAAGACCTGATGTCCATGGAAGATCTCTACACTCTCCTCACCAAAGTCTTCCCTCTACTCACCCTAACTCTGACTTACTAACTCAAGTTGATTCCAAACCTCAATTGCTTATGCATGCTAGTCCATTTTTCTGAGTTAAAATGATATCATCTTGAGTATGCGCCCATTTGACCTCTTTAAAAACCAACCCGTGACATAAAACTCTGATGGCTATTGGGATTACCTTCAATGCAATATGGATGTGACTTCTAGTTCTAACATTTCTGGCGTCGTTACCGGAGAAAAAGGTTGAAGATTTTCCCTAGGATAGAACGACAAAGCTTACTAATTATGAAGGTGCATCAGAACTTACTACCATTAAAGATTGTGACTTGCACCTAGAAACTCCACTGTCTTGTGACTCCACTGGTCTAACTCCATTATTTTAGCTGGCTCCGAAAGGCAGACACACAAGGTATCACCCACAGCTGCCTCTAGCCACGCCTGAAGCTGACGCAAAGAAAATTATCAGAAAATGAAAGACCCCTCAAGAAGGTACTTCAGTTGTTGAACCAGGTGATTCTGGTAATTTTCATCATCCTCCCTCTGAAACTCCATTAGTTTCTTCTCATACTCATATTATATCTTCAGTTGGATTTTCTAGAGCTTTGAATTTTGGGAGTTTTCCTGTTGTTTTCTCCTCCCCTGGCCTTGGTTTGGAAGGATAAAGTTTTGACACTCCTGTCTCCCTTGAAGTTTCTCCTTGGCTCAGACCCGGGACCTTAGGAGATTTTCCCACTCCAGGTTTTACTATCCCTTCCCCTATCAGATTCGTTGTAGGAGAAGCCTCTTTTCCTACCAACTCTGCTACCATTTTCCATGGAAGTACATTTCCAGTCTCACCTATCCGAACTCCATCTCCACCTGCTTCTCCTCCTGTTCACACTCCAATGGAAGGAGAAAATCCCCACAGAACCAGAATGGAAGCTATAAAAGATGCTAGGTATGCCCCTCTTGTTTTGCCTCAGCCTCTGAATGCCTTCCCAGCAGATGGATACCTTAAACAGTTACCTAAGTTCACGGGTGAGGGAGACATAACTACAAAATCACATCTTGAATCTTTTTATAGTTTTACAGATAATCACGCCATAGAGAATGAAGATGTATGGATGAGGATCTTTGTTCATAGCCTCGATGGTGAAGCTAGTAAGTGGTTCAGGGCCTTGCCCCATGGATTTATTGGCGAGATTGAAGCCCTAGATGAAGTCTTCTTAAAGGATTAGGGAGACAAAAAGGATCTCATGTACTATATTATAGAGCTTGGGGCTCTGAAGAAAGAGGAAGGGGAGTCTGTGTTTGATTTCTCCAAGAGGTTTAATAAAATGTATAATAAAATTTCCACTGAAGTCAAGCCTACAGAAACCTCTGGAAAGATTACTTATGCTATCGCTTTTGATCCTGACTTATGTCTTCTGCTAAGAGAAAGAAGAGTTACTTCATTGGCTCATATGCAAGATGCAACCCTCGAAGTAGAGTCTAATATATTTTCAGTTGATAAACTTAAGAGAAAGGATGACAAAGATAGAAGAAGAGGGAGGTATGAAGTCTTGACCTCCGGTTCCTCTACTTTCCATCCTCAAGTTGATGAACTTACTAAATTAGTAAAATATATGTCTTCTGAAATGGAGAATTTGAAGCTTGACGGAAGACATAACTATAGAAATCCACAAAACGTTGATAACAGAGGTAACTTCAGGAGACCTAAAAACGCTCCTCAAATTCTTCCAAGAGAGCAGAGGAACAGAGATAGAAATGATTAGAACATCCAAACCCCTCTCCAAAATAATATTGTTACGGATGATGAAGGTGAGGATGAGGGCTTTGATCCTAAAATCCATTGTCTTGGAGACACCTCCTCCTTTCCTCATTTGACTCAATCTGCATACGAGGAATCTCTCATGGACAACCAACTTAATGAGTTGAGTAAGGGAGACAAGGCCAACAGCATCCTAAACAGATACCATCTAAGGTCCAAGAAGAAAGAAGGAAATCCTGATGTTGCTGATGAGACTACCAAAGTAGAGAAGCCTGCTAAAGATATAAAAGATAGCAACAAAGGTAAGAAAGCGCAAGAACCCTCCCCAGTAATTAAAGTTCCTATTCCAAAAGTGAAAGAAATTCTAAATCCCCCTCCCTCTTTCAATTTTGACCATAAAATTCTAAAAATTAGAATCCCTGCACCCCTTTCTGAGATGGTCAAATATGAAGACTTCAGAAGGTGACTCTCCAAAATGTTGCAACCCAAACCTTTGTCTCACTCCACAGACTCAGTCAATTTGCAAGATGAAAATCTAGCGGTTATATTAGGTGCTTTAGTAGAAGACAGAGATGACTCCTCTCCTCCCTTATATACCTCACTGAACATACATGACAAGGTGTTGCACAACTATTTGATGGATTCGGGAGCATCTCTTATGCCTAAAATCGTCATGGAATAGCTCGGTATGGAGATTACAAAATCCTATCACGACATGTATTCTTTCGACTCCAGGAATATCAAGTGCCTTGGGGTTATCAAAGACTTGGCCATATCTTTGTTCCAGCTGCCAATGAAAGGTGTGATCATGGACATCGTGGTAGCTGATGTTCCCGCTAAGTTTGGGATTCTTTTGTCTAGATCTTGGATAAAAAGACTAGGGGGGACTTTGTAGATGGACCTCACCTATGCTACCATTCCGATGTTTAGGGGTGATCACAAGAGACTTTACAGGGAAGCTTATTTGGCCTACATTATTAGTGATGAAGCAAACCCCATGAACCATCCTATCTTTTCTCTTGACACAGATTTGGGATCTAGCTTGTTGCAACTCACCAACGCTCCTGAAACTCCTCTGGAAATCAAAAAGCGGCCTATTACTTTTTGTGAAAATTCCCCTCCTATCACCTCTGTGTGGAAAATGTTCTTCGATGGAGCCTCTCCTAAGGATGGTGCTAGTGCTGGAGTGGTTCTTGTTTCACCTGCTCAAGAGACTGTAGCTATGTCCTACAAGTTAGAATTTGAAGCTACCAATAATGTGGCAGAATATGAAGCTCTCATTTTAGGTATGAGGGTTGCAAGGGACATGGGAATTGAAGAGATATCAGTATTTAGGGATGTTAAGTTAATCGTCCATCAAGTCAGAAATCTCTACCAAGCTAAGCACCCTAGGCTAAGAAGTTATAGAAATGAAGTGTGGGACTTTATTGACAATTTTTCCTAGCTTTCAACATTTCATTTATTCCAAGAGAAGAAAATATCATGGTTGATTCTCTGGTTGTTTCAACAAGCAATTTTAGAGTCCCTTTGCCACCAAGGCTCAAGTATGATGTAGAAGTAAATTACAGACCCTCTATACCTGACAATGCCAAGCATTGGAAAGTATTTGAATATGATCTTGAGATCAAACGATTCCTTGAAACTGTTGATGAGTTTTTTGCGCTACATATTGATCAAGATCAGAATTCTGAAAGTAATCCTCATGCTGATGTTTTATTGAACAAAATCCTTAATCGCCATATTGTTCAGTTGCCTAGCAATCACACTCTGAAGGGACTAGTTCCTTTGGAAATACTATTTGACAAAAATGATGTGGCAGTGAAAGTTAAAGGATCGGTTGATGATGTTGATGTAGCCGAATGCAACATTGGTACAGAGAAAAATCCAAAATTTGTCAAGTTGTCGAGCAGTCTGTCAAGGGAACAAAGGGTTGAATATGTTGATTTATTATAGGATTTTGTTGATGTGTTTTCCTATACTTATGAGGATCTCAGAACATATGACACAAGCATCATTGAGCATAAGATCCCACTAAAGGAGGAGGCAAATCCATTTAGGCAGAAACTGAGACAAATCAACCCTATGTTGTTGCCTATCATGGAGAAAGTGGTAAAGAAGCTTTTAGATGCCCAGATCATCGTTCCTTTGAGGTATTCTGAATGGGTGGCCAACTTGGTCCTAGTGAGAAAGAAGAGTGGAGAAATCAGACTTTGTGTCGATTTCAAAAACCTAAACAGAAGCTCCAAGAAAGACAATTACCCATTGCTGAAAATGGAGCACATATTGTAGAGGGTGACAGGTGCGTCTAGAATGTCTATGATTGATGGCTTTTCTGGCTACAATCAAATCTTTGTCTTACCTGAGGACAAAGAGAAGACAACATTCACCACTTTTTGGGGTACATTCATGTATGCCAAGATTCCCTTTGGATTGATGAACGCAAGGGCAATTTTCCAGAGCGCTATGGACATCGCCTTTATTGGGGAAAGGGATAAACTTGTAGTCATTTATCTGGATGACATTACAGTTTTCTGCGAGACTGATAAAGAACATTGTCATCATCTAAGAAAGGTCTTCCAAAAATGTAGAAAAATTGGTCTCTCCCTAAATCCCAAGAATTCATTGTTTTCTATGAAAGAGGGAAAATTATTGGGGCACATAGTATCAGCTGAGGGAGTAAACATCGATCCCAGCAGGGTGGCAACCATCCAAACCTTATCACTCCCTAGATCCAAGAAAGAATTTCAGTCTTTCTTGGGGAAGATTAATTTTCTTAGAAGGTTTGTCTCTAATTTTTTTGAAATGGTGAAGGAAATTACATTCATGATGAGAAAAGGAAACGAAATCAAATGCATTGTTGGATCTCATAGTTCCTTCGATCAAATAAAGAAGGTCATGACCGAAGCACCTGTGCTCATCAGTCCTAATTATTCCAATTTTTTTATGATTTTCTCCTTTTCTTTATTTGACACAGTGGCAATTGTTTTATTGCAAAAGAATGTCAAGGGGTTGGAGCAACTTATTTCCTTTTTCAGCAAGGCATTAAGAGATGTCGAGATCAAATATGACATCATGGAGAAGCAAACCTATGGTTTGGTGAAATCCCTCAAAGCTTTCAGGATCTATGTCTTGCATTCAAAGGTCATTGCATATGTTCCTTCATCTTCTTTGAAGGACATTCTCATTTAGCCTGACATAGACGGAAGAAGGAGCAAGTGGATTGCCAAAATCCTTGAATTTGATCTGAAATAAAGCCCACCAAACTAGTTAAGGGCCAAGCTTTAGCCAAGCTATTAGCTGAATATAATTGCAAATCTTTGGGGGTTAACTTCATCAACACTTGCTCAGAAAATCAGCAAGCTAAGTTCGATGATATAAGTTCTCAGGGCGGCCCTCCACTGGTAGAATACACCTGGTACAAAGATGTTATATTTTCTGCAGGAGTTAAGGCCTCCTGACGGAATAGGAAAAAGAAAAGCAAGAGCTCTAAATCTTAAAGCAATTAAATATTGCCTCATTGATCAGGTTTTGTATTGGAAAGACCCTCTGGGAATTCTTTTGAGATGCTTAGACCCATAGGAAGCCCAAAACATTATGTTTGATATTCATGACAGCCTTTGTGGGGGACATCACTTCTGGAGGACCACAACCTATAAGATTCTCAAGGCTAGGTATTTATGGCCTACTCTATTCACCGATGTCTGTGCAAAAACCAAGGCTTGTGTCAAGTGCCAGAAATTCTCCAGGAAGAAACAACTCAAGACTTTTCCATTGAAGCATGTGGTGGCTTTAGGACCTTTTCAGCAATGGGGCCTAGATTTTATCGAGGAAATTCATTTGGCTTCTAGTGGTCAGCACAGGTGGATCTTGACTGCCACATATTACTTTACCAAGTGGATAGAAGTTATCCCCACAAGGAGCGCTTCTCACAAGGTAATCATTGGTTTTCTTGAGGATATTATAGCAAGGTTTGGTTGTTCGAAAATAATTTTCACTAATAATGTTGCATACTTTAAGGTCGAACCATTGATTCAATTATGTGAGCAGTTTGGGATTGCATTGATTCACTCAAATCCTTACTACCCCCAAAGAAATGGACTGGCAGAGTCTTCTAATAAGAGCCTTATAAAGATCATCAAAAGATCGTTATAGGACAATAATAAAGCATGGGATTCAAAGATCAAGTTTTCTCTATGGGTTGATAGAGTGACAACAAAAAGATTTCTTGGGATATCTCCTTTTCAGCTTGTGTATGGAGTTGAGGCCATATTTCCTTCTCATCTTGCCTTTCCAGTGGAAAAATTATTCCAGGACTACCAAGGAGAACTTGACGACATGGTCAAGAGGATACCGCAGCTGGTAGAAGTGCAGGAGGCTAGGGAGCAGATACTAGACAAAGCACATGAACATCAACGGAAGATCAAGCAGACTTTTGATAGGAAATTAAGAAAGGAGGATTTCCAGCCGGGATATCTAGTGCTAAAATGGGATGCACCCAAGCAGGACAAAGGCAATCATAGTTAATTTGATGCCTTGTGGATCGGCCCCTTCAAAATCTCTGAGATATTCCCTAATAATAATTACAGGTTGCAAAATTTGGAGGGCAATGAAGTTTTTGGTGGCCCTGTTAATGGGCACTTTCTACAAAAAAAAATTGTTTAAATTCGTCATTGGTATCCCATCGTTGTAAATATTGTTCTTGTTTTTATGTTTATTTTGTTTTAAATAGCTAGACTCCATAACCCAATACTAAGGCATTGGAACTACCTTTCTTGGGAGCTCGCAGGGAGCATGCCATCCCCTATGGAGCCAATTGTTATCACATAAACTTGTCAGGGTCTTGTAGGTTTGTGGTTTCTACCCAGGTCTGTAATTTTTTCCTATCTCTCTCCTTTACACAAGCCCTAGCTTAAGTTTTTCCTTTCAGCTTGAAATTTCTCTTTTGTTCGCCTTCATATATTTGGGTGACCTGTTTTTCCTTGATTGTCTTACCTAAGAAGTCTCAGCCCTAAGATTTTCTATTTTATTCTAAGGTTGATCACTTCCTTCTCCACTTCTATCGCCAATCCTTTTTCTTTCCTTAGCCCTCAACCAGTCATCCAAGTATTTGTTTACAGAGGCCGCTGCCATAAGCACAAGCACAACATTTAGAGCGTTCTAATATGGACTTGAATCAAGCAAGTGAGCAAGTTCAGTTTGGCAGAGGAAATTTCATTTCAAAGTTCAGAGATCAACGACAAATTATAAGCGCGGGAATCAGGAGTTCGAAACGTTGTTGAAGTTATTTGTAAAAGATTTGAATCCTCGAAAGTCGAAATCAGCAGGAGCCGTTCGATCCAACAGGAAGCGTGGCACCAGATCCGAACCACGGAGAAATTCATTTCGGGAAAACCAAAGTAAGGAGTGAGAATATATCCTAAGTCCTGAAATGTCAAGGTCCCAAAATGTCGATATTCATTTGGGTTGTCCGATCCAGCGGGGATGCATGGCGCCTGATCCAAGAGATCGTGATTTCGCGAGCCTAAGGTTTGAGCATGGAGCACAACACAAAGTTGTGAAACGCGAAATTGCGAAGCGCCTGGGAATTGGGCCTGTGGTCACAGCCCACAGTCATATGGAAAGTGGGGCTATAAAGAAGGGAATGCGCATATTGGGTGGATGGCGACTAAGGTTATTTGGGGAGATGATCGTGGCCGTCAAATTCAAAGTAGGTTCGACCATTGATCTAGATGGGTCATTTCGCAAGTTCAAGTATTGGGATATTTGGAATTAAGTTGGGTGAAGATTCCTGAAATGAGAATTCCCAAAATTTCACAAAATGAGGCCCCAAGTCATGACTCGAGGTCACATTGAAGTGATGGAGAGGAGCCACTCCAGAATCCGAGGGCACCCGCATTTTCACAGAGGAAGATCTATGAGGTAAGAAGGCACCAGGATTGACTTGAAGGAGTTGTGAACGTCCCCTGAACATTCATGGGTGTCAGGTTTCATCCCGATCCCGATGAAAGTAGTTAATGGAAATGGGGAAGGTGGTTGAAGCCTCGTTTCACCCCATAAATGGAAAGAATGGAAAATTTGGTCGTGGATGCAGAGTGTCATCACAAAGTTCCCCTGTCAAGGAATTCTCCTGCAAAGCCCATACTGGTATGAGATCACGTCTGATAGAAGAATGCAGATGTAGACTGGCAGAAGAGATGCAGATGCAAAGCTTTGATTGCAGTAGCTGGGTCACACTCCTGGTGATGGCAAGTTGTTTTGAGTTTAAACACTCAATTTTGATATTTTGTTAAGGTCGATGGTAGAGAAAATCTCTCATATTGTGAAGTTTTAAATGAAGCTTTTGGTTCTCTGGTTACGCGTTGTAGTCTGAGATTTCTTGTTTAATGACAATCATCTTTATTTCTCTCTCTTGTTTCCCTCTGATACTGAAAGATTTCATGAGTGACTGATTCACGTGAATTATTGTGATTGTATTATGATGAATGTTTGATCATAGTTTTTTTATAATTCCTTTTAGTTTCTTTCAGATTTGAATTCAATAAGATCTTGTGCTTAAGTTTTTCCTCTTTGGGTTGTTGGAAGACTTGATGTACGCGACATATCTCTACACTCTCCTCACCAAATTCTTCCCTCTACTCACCCTAACTCTAACTTACTGACTGAATTTGATTCCAGACATCAATTGCTTATGCATGCTAGTCCAATTTTCCGAGTTAAAACGATATCATCTCGAGTTTGTGCCCATTTGACCTCTTTAAAAATCAACCCATGACATAAAACTTTGATGGGTCTTGGGCTTACCTTCGAAGCAAACCAAAGGTGACTTCTAGTGCTAAAACCTTCCATGAAGATAGCTAGCAGCCTTAGGGTATCAGTTATTTAGTGGGGAGATTCTTGTTTTGAGGAGGGCACACTAGGTGAGGAGGGTGCATCACCAGTGGGGAGGAATTAGAGAGCTCAGATTGCAGTGAGGCTTGTTTCAGAGGGAGGCTACTCATCAGTATCATATTACTATGGAGGGGTTTCTAGATCAGAGCTTCCAGTTGGCTTTTGACTCCAGTTCAGTGGTCTTGTCAGCATTTATGGAGGGCGCACCATCCTAGGGCCTCCGAGCAATCATTAGTTGCAGTATTATCTTAGAAGGATGATGACAACAACGAGGCCTCAGTATCATTCATAAGCACTAATCTCCAAGGGTGTAACATACCCGACCACCCAGAGGTCGGTCTACGCCACTTAAAAAGGCTGCAACACACCCAACTACCCGCAGGCTAGGCACGCTATAGTCCCAAGACTCAGTCATATGATCTTTAATTCGAAGGAAAAGGATTTCTCAACAATGTTAGGAGCATGCACGCCACATGCATAAGACAAGATCCATGCCACAGCATAAAAGAGATAAACAACGTGTCATGCACAAAAAATAATCAGTAGATAGACAGGCACATTAGAATACATATCTCAGAGATAATTAAATACACAGCGAAATACATTAAATAGAAAACACAGAGAGCATTTATCTTTGCAAGTAAACGTTTATCAAATTGCTACAGACCAAGGACGTTCCTCCCAACCATAGACGTTGTTTTTCATTTACTCTCAACAGCAGGTCACCCCCGAGCCAGGTCTATGAATCCACAAGGATGGGTCCTAGACCAGGCATAAATACACAGTAGTTGGCTAAGTAGCTCTCAAGTTTCCCAACCTCACAAAAATCCTAATTTCCAGCTCTCTTTCCCCCTCAACCTACACAACCATGAGAAATTAACACCTTTCTCTGCCATGAATTCCCTGAGGTTGTTCCATTTCTCTCCAGGGATCCAGTGCTACTGGTCAGGAAATCTCCCTACTGGAAATTCCAAGGACTCTCAGTTGTGGAAAGTTCCATCCGAATTGCCATCAAGTTCATGCACACAGGCATCCATTCCCTCCTAGAATGATCAGTAAATCATTACATCCATTCAACAATGGCTCTCCTCTTCTTGCCATTCGTTTTCATGCTCATCCCAAGAGAACACAAACTCAAAGTAGTGAGTGAAGAGGAAGAACAACAAGTGAACCAGTGAGAAGAGGACGAACCAAGGGAAGAACGGCCCCAAAACAGCCCCCAAGGGATGTTTAAATAATTACATGAAGATAAGAGCCACATGGCCTCCCTCCCAAGAAGCTCATGTAACCCCCTCTTCTCCATAAAACCAATTATGGGAAAATAAAATAATAATAACAAGACTTATCCCCTCAAGCGCCCTCTCTCGTGGAATCATAGCCCCCTATTTCTTTTGTCCTTGTCGATCTTGTAGTCAGTAGTGTATTTTATTAATGTATAGGAAGTGTTACATTTCCTAGGCACTCTGGCCCCTTTTCAACTTTACCGGCTCACGAGCCTAAGTCATATTTACATAATACATTATAGTTTATAAGGGTTAGAACTGGGATGTTACATCCCCCTCCCCTTATTTTGGCATTGTCCCCAGTGCACAACACCGTTACAATGTTATTAACATTACAATTCCATGCCCTTTGGCCTTAATTCACACAGGCAATCCAATCCAATCTTATATGCATAGGCACTCTAGCCTAAAACATGTATGCATAGGCATTTCGACCCAAAACATGTATGATGATCTTCAGAATTTATATTTCTAGCAGCAATTCCAACCAACAAGCTCTCCTTCCCTCTAATCCCTGCACAACCCAAATAAATGAACCCCTTTCTCTGCCATGCAGTCCCTCGGGTTGTTCCACTTCTCCCCGGCTTTAGTGCACTCAGCTAGGAAGTTTTAGAGTTGTGGGTTCCAGAACTCCAGTGGTAGCAAGTCCATTGGACTTTCTTCCTTCCATGCCTTTGTCATTTAGTTCCTCCAACATCACCTTTTTTTCTCTCATAGTCTAGTACTTTTCTAGATCTTCAACATTCATCATTTTTCTACAATATTTCAAATTAGAGAGCATGTCAGTTCAAAATTTGTGCATAAAATTTTCATTCTTTCTCATATTGTAAGAGTAAATTTTCATAATCCAATACAATACTTATCTGTGTGGTTCATGGATCTGCATCCATATGGATTTCTCATTAACTTGGGTCACTATTTTCCCTGACATACCCATTGTGTGCATTACCCCAATCAAGAGATATCAAAGTCTCATATTCCTTGTGGTCACTCACCTTCCAGGCCTAGACTCATGCATCCCCTTCTCTGCTATGCAGTCCCTCAAGCGATCCATCTTGCCTGAACAAGGTTCTCTTGCACAAGAAGATTTATAGGGACACAGGGTTTTCATGTCACAATAGTATCCTTTTTCGTGCTTTATATCTTGCATATCCAACATATCATATGTATTATACACATACAGTGATCATGAGATATCATTATAACCATTTCAAACATAAATGTCAAATCTGTTTTATACAGGAAAATAAAATTTTCCAAGCATGATCTTTCTGCTCATAATGGTTGGCTCTGAAGCTATAGATATCAGTCTTCCTTATGGGCTTACATCCCTACCATATCCAAGACCATTCTACCTACAATTTCTTCAATTTACATTTGGCCAAAACAATTTGTCAGTAATTATCAAATCATAATTCCCAAAACTGTTTTATATAAGAAAAATAAAACTTCTAGACATGAGATTCTGCTCATAACAATTTCACTCTTGCAGCAATATGCATTGGTCTTATTTATGGTCTTACAACACTGTCATATCCAAGACCCCTTTCCTCCTACAATTTCAACATTCCTCAGCCAAACAAATTGTCACTATCTCATGTACAAGACATATATTTTCATGGCAATGATTCAAAACAAAATCACAAAGTGCTCTCAGAATTGTTTACAACTACAATTCAATTACTTATATTAATCCAACTTTCAATTGGAATGAATTGATCATTACATACACATGTATTATCAGTCACACAGACTTTTCATAATGCCACGGTTAATAAGATAACAATCAATGTGCCAATACCCATGGTCACATCTACACAATGCATCCATGCATTGACTACATAATACCACATAACTATGTCATGTATTCCACCATGATGAGTTGAAAGGTCTGGCCAACGATTCAACACATCATCCACACACTTCCTACGACTTCCCTAACTATTTGGTTACCTTCCTTTTCCACCCAAACACAACACAAAGAATATAATCCTTAAGTGCTCTTCAGTGTTGGCAAAGAGGTTGCAATCCAAACATCATATATAAAGCAGATACCAATGATCACTCACATAGGACTATAGCCCTTCCATATCCAACCATATTATGGTCTCACACCTAACTAGCTCTATGGGTATTCATTGTTACATAAGGAGTATGTCTCTTGAATTAACCTGGTTATGATCCCATAACCAATCATAACATAATATGAAACTGACATTTTATCTAAGTGCATTCTAGCATCAACAACACTTACACACTCTAGTCCTTTAGACATTACATATCAATTTAAATACTAAAAATTAACTGAGGGAATCCTTACCTCGATCGCCTTCAAGATGTATGCATCAACAAAAACTAAATGCATACATGTCTAGTTGTTACCAACCTACTTGTTGTTGTCTGACCAACTGATATTTGTAGAAGCTCACAAACTTCCCCCTTCATCATTTTGATCACCATTCTTGCCATCCTCATGGGTCTTCACCTCGATAGAAATTATAAGCAACAACAACATCCACATATTTAACCCTGTTGTATCATTTTTCCTGAATACATAATCCATCATTTAGTCATACTCAAACGTTATTTCATAATAACATACTATTATAAGTTCACCAGCATGTTATATGCATATCCAAGCATGTACATATGCAAAATTACACATCCATATGCACCAAGCATTTACTGTCAGCATGCCTACTAATGCATATGAAATTTAACTTCATTGTATGTTTCATGCACTCTAGTGCATTTATGTTTCAATTCACTTATTTATTTATCTATTTATGTTCTAGTTGGTTGTCCTTGAATTCCTTTAGATCCTTGAATTCCTTTTGTGCTCCCATTCTTCTCATCTGCACTATGGTTCCCTGGGTCTGAACACTTTTCCAACCACGTTCCACCTGGCCATTCTTTCCCACTTAGTACCATTCCCCAATGGAAATCCATTTTCACTCAGTGCCACTTTTGAAGTGAGAGAGCATTCCAATTCCTCTGCATTGGCATCTTGATTCCACTCTAAACTCTGATTTAAGCTTTTAGACAGTAGATAAATCATATCTAACAAATCCTTCCCTGGAACTCCTATGTTTGACACTTAGATATTATTCACACACCACCTTTTAAGCTCTTTGTTTCCTTCCATATCAAGCTTGCAATTGTCTACACATCTCTACCTTCAAGGCTATGTAGCCTTACTTTTCCTTTCTATGCCCATTAATGAAATTATTCACCTGCTAGCTTCATGTCCCATGTGAAGATTCTTTCTTTTGTAGTACCTCATCCAACGTTTGTAAGAAAAGTCATGCCTCCATGACCCCAACATCTAATCATATTCTTGAATTGATTTGGTTATACCTCTAATCCTGATAAACCTGCAAGCAGCCATCTTGTTAGAACTATACATATCATACAAAAATTGTCAATTAAATTTACAGGTACCTTTTCATTTAAATGATAATATTATTCTTTAATTAATATCATTTTTCCTTTTTATCCTTTATTCATAATGCTCATGAATTAACTCTCTTTTAATCATGACTATGTGTCGGTTCTTTTGTATTCATGAGTTGATCACATACATGGATCAACTCATTATATCGTACTCAAGCTTATGTTGTGTTCTCAGTTCACAAACAGATCATATTTTGATCATTTATCAATTCTCTATATTATTCTATTGTTAACTCTCTGTTGAATTAAATCTTTATGAGGCGCTTCCTTCAAACCATTTACATATGACCATATGCGCAAAACCACAGGCTTATTGATTTGAGTGTTGCCTCTTCTTTTCACTTTGTTTCTTTATTCCATACGACCGTAGGTGGTAACCAGGCACTAAGCTAAGAAGTGCTTGATCACTTATCAAAATCAACGGTCACATCTTAATATCATGACAAGCTAGATGGATCTCATTTACTTAGGAACTTCGGCTATTCGTGGCTCTTGAATCCTGGAGTAGCAATTCCTCTGAAGTGATTACCCACTGAATGAGTCATAAAGCAATGGTGACCACTTGTTGGTTAACACCTCCACTTACGCTATCCTTCCACTTTACTTGATCATTGGTTGGGAAAGCTCCCAAAGTAGTTCAACGGTTAACGTTGACTTTAGTCTTCGACGCTTCACAACTTCAGAACCTTCAACCAGGACCATATCAACAACCCCCGTCCTCTTTCATGATCAATGATAGAGATCCACTTCAGAACTCTGGGCTTCAGAGGTCTCAACTTTCCCCGCTTGCTTCCCCCCGGAACGCTTTTACCCGGAGTTCACGATCTATCGACGCGTGTCCTCCCGTAGATCAATGGTTGTGAATCGCTTAGGCTCTTCAGTCTTTGGAAGTTTCAAACTATACGCCTTCACTTTTTCCTGGAATGCTTTCACCCGAAGTCGACGATCCATCAACGCATGTCCTCCTTTAGATCAACGGTTGTGAATCGCTTCAGCTCTTTAAGCTTCGGGAGTTTCAAACTCTACACCTTCATTTTCTCCCGGAGCGCCGATCCTCTGAACCGCTGTGGGATCTACTTCCCCGTGTCTTCTAGGATAAACGATCGATATGTACTTCGGCCTTCGGGCCTTCGTGAGTTTTCGACCCAACACAACATGTCACATATTTCCCCTCTGGAGTGCACAGTCTCCGAACTGCACGATCTGTCGTCACATGGTAAAATACTGGAAGTGGACACGTGGCCCAATCAGGAGGGTGACATGTGTCACGTTCTAACTAACACCCCAATACTCCATATGCTCAAAACTTACTGACACGTGGCACACATCCCATTTTTCCACATCATCCCAGGTGACGTCTGCAAGCCACATCACTTCAAAATTTCAGCTTCGGAAATCTCAACCCTCAACTTTTTCCGAAATGATTTTATCTGAAGCTCACGATCTACTGACGTGTGTCTCTCGTAGATCGACAACTACAATTTATTTGGGTATTTGGACTTCGGAAACCTCAACTTTCAACCTTGAATTTCCCTCAAAGTGAGTGGATTTTTTCTGCATGTCCTCCTAGATCGGACGACCAAGATTCATTTCGAGTCTTCACCCAGAGTCCACGGATTTTCACCACGTGTCCTCCTTAATCGGATGGCTAAGATTCACTTTGGATCTTCAGGGTCCGGAAATCTCAATTCTAAAATTCTCCTTGCTTGCTTTTTCCTGGAGCATTTTATCTGGAGCACATGATAAGTTGATGTGTGTCCTCCTACATATCGATGGTCCCCAGCTACCTCAGTTATTCAGAGTTTTGATGTTCGAGCACTAGCATGTCACATCACTGCATGCCTTTCAATTTGCGGGGGCATGCATCGACGGTTTGGAGTAACCCACCTTTTTCCCCACAATTCTTCTGATGTTGAAACATAACCCCTCAGTGAAACCGTGGTTTGGATTGCGGGACCGCCTTGAGGAATTATCTCACATGCAACTTGGTTCCCCACAATGTCATTTTTGCGTTGATCTCTCTCTCCAATGGGATCTAACGGTGGTGACCTTAACCCTTTCTTCCTTTTCATCGAATGACCCATGTTCACCTGTCCTCCGATCCAACGATCCTGGATCTCCCCTGATCCCACAGTGGCGATCGCTCTCGAATTTGAAGAGGACGGTCATGATCCTTCGAACCCTTACAAAGGATCTATGACGTTCTAACTCCTGCGTAGATTCTGCAATGTCATTCCTCCTAATATTTTCAACTTCACGGTTAGATTTTGATCTCAACCACGAGACTCTGACCAACAAACCTGACCCATATTAGCCTAGTGTTTCAACTAGAATCTCTAATACCAATATGTAACATACCCGATCACCCAGAGGTTGGGTACGCCACTTAAAAAGGCTGCAACACACCCAACCACCCGCATGCTAAGCACGTTGCAATACTAAGACTCAATTCTCTGATCTCTAATTCGAAGGCAAAGGGTTTCTCAACAATGTTAGGAGCATGCACACCACATGCATAAGACAAGATTCATGCCACAACATAAAATAGATAAACAACGTGCCATGCATAAAAAATAACCAACTGTGGATCATTCCATCTGAACTACCATCAAGTTCATGCACACAGGCATCTATTCCCTCCTAGAATGATCAGTAAATCATTACAGCCATTCAACGATGGCTCTCCTCTTCCTGCCATTCATTTCCATGTGCATTCCAAGAGCACACGAACTCACACTAGTGAGTGAAGAGGAAGAAGAATAAGTGAACCAGTGAGAAGAGAATGAACCAAGGGAAAAATGACCCCAAAACATCCCCCAAGGGATCTTTAAATAATTACATGAAGACAAGAGCCACATGGCCTCCCTCCCAAGAAGCTCATGTAACCCCCTCTTCTCCATAAAATCAATTATGGGTAAATAAAATAATAATAACAAGACTTATCCCCTCAAGCCCCCTCTCTCGTGGAATCATAGCCCCCTATCTCTTTTGTCCTTGTCAGTCTTGCAGCCAACGGTGTATTTTATTAATGTATAGGAAGTGTTACATTTCTTAAGCACTCTAGCCCCTTTTCAACTTTACCGACTCACCAGCCTAAGTCATATTTACATAATACATTATAGTTTATAAGGGTTAGAACCGGGATGTTACAAAGGGGCCGAACTAAATTACTTTTCTATAGATAAGCATGCTTATGTGGTATACAAGGAAGTAAAACAATTCATATATTACATCTTCAAGAACCATACCAAATTCATCGTGCCTCACCCTGCAGTCCGATCCCTACTTACTCAACAGGATATGGGGGAAAGAAGAGGAAATTGGATGCTAGTAGTTCAAGAACTTGATCTAGATATAAAACCTACTAAACTAATTAAAGGACAAGGGTTATGCAAACTGGAAGATGAAGTTCAGGACCAAGTAAATGAAGACCCTGGATGGGAGAAAGAATTGGCATTGTGGTGTGGTGAAGCTTCATACGTCTCCCCAGGGCATGAGTCTTGGTACAAGAAACTGACTTATCTCCTGCACCACGGGACTTGCCCAAAAAACCTAAACCCTAGGGAAAGGAGAGCTCTCAGGTTAAGATCTGCACAATATTGCCTCATAAATTCGGTGCTATTTTGTGTTAGTTATGATGGGGTACTTTTAATATGTCTCGAACGTGAAGATGTAGACAAAGTTCTAAAGGAGCTCCATGATGGTCCTATTGGTGGAAATTTTGCAAGAAACACCACTGCTCACAAAATATTGAGGGATGGCTATTATTGGTCTACTCTGTTCAAGGACGCTCACGCATACACTAGAAACTGCAAAACTTGTCAAATAACCACGAGGAGGGAGAAGAGAGAAGTTGTCGCACTCCATCCGGTGGTCGTTTCTAAGCCATTCGAGCAATGGGAGTTAGATATCATAGGATAAATTACACCAAGATATTCAAAACAACATAGATACATACTAACCTCCATATATTATTTCAAGAAATGGGCAAAGGCCATCCCTCTGACCCATATAAAGGAAACGTTGTTTATCCAATTCATAGAACAACAACTGATCAAAAGGTTCGGTGTGCCCTTTGTCCTTGTTTTCGACAATGCAGCTTACTTTTCTTCCACCTTATTAACAAAGTTTTCCCTAGACAAAGGAATTATAATCAGATACTCTGCAAACTACTATCCATAGGGGAACGAAGTGGCAACATCAACTAATAAGAACCTAGTGAGGATATTGAAAAAAACAGTTGCATACAACCAGAGGAATTGGCATAGTTCACTTCATAATGCTTTATGGGCCGATAGAGTTACACCAAATGAAGCTATAGGTAATTCCCCACACTTTATGGTATACAGACAGGAAGCCATTCTCCCGAACGGACTGTATCTTCCATCCCTTCAACTTGCTTAGGATTTGAGACGGCAACCCTCATCAGTCATACAACAAAGAATTGATACCCTCTTTATGCTGGAAGAAGAAAGGTAGAAAGTAAAATTAAAGTTCATAGCTCATCAGCAGATAGTGAAAAGGTGGTTTGACAAGCATAAGGCTAAGGAGAAGAATTTTGAGGTAGGAGACTTAGTGCTAAAATGGGATAGAGAAAATGAGTCGAAGGGAAAACATTATAAGTTTCAGAATCTATGGCTTGGAACTTTTTAGGTGGCTGAGAAGATTGGGGTAAGCACATATCGGTTGCAGAATATCAGGGGGGAACCTGACACCCTCCTGGTGAATGGCCAAACCCAAAAACAATATTTCCATAAAAAATAAAAAAAAGGATTTGTTATCTTTGTGTTTTACAATGTTTGTTTTAAATAGGTCGATTGCGGGATGCATTTTTTGTTTTGACTTTCGCTTTTTGTACTTCAGTGCTTTTGAAGATTGTGTTTATCAAGACAATGGTTGACCTTAATTCATGTGATATAACAAACTTTGTTCCTCACTCATCGCTCACATACAACACAAGAAAAGCTAAGGGACCTACGGTTGCTTTCGGGGGTCTTCTACCTAACCTACGCAGATGAACAAACCTTGGAAGAGTGATGAAGTGTTTTCTTAGTGGTCTGGTAAAACATTAAGGGAAAGATGGTAAGATAGAAAGGGATACATGTACCTCAGAGATAGAGCTAGAAAAGTTTCACCTTAACCATCTCATTTTGCAAATAACAAACGTCCTCCTCTCCCACTTGCTCAGGGCATTTTGTCGAAATAAAATCAACTATATCAAATGAGGGCATAGTAGGAGAGGGTATGCAAATAACTCCCTCGGGGCTATGGACGCTCGCTGGCAGCGGAGAAGGGTCTGTGACGTCAAGGTGACTCCGTCGGGGCTATGGACACTTGCTGGCAGCGGAGCAACACCGTAGCAAGTGAATAAGGGTAACTAAAAGGCCTAGTGCCAATGAATTATTTACTATACTCTTGTCAAAGGGGGCATGAGTCAGGGTTACAGGAAACGAAGGTGGAATAAAGGTTGAAAACCCCCCAAGAAGGCCCAAATGCACCAACCAGGGATTTTCAAATGCAAAGATAAAAGAGGCTCTGATGAAAAATAGTTAAGTTCTTAACCATCTTTTTGCATCAGCTGAGCCCGAGGTAGAAACAGAGATTCTGCTTTCGCCCAGTAAGTCGTCATTTGTTGAGCACTCAACACACCCTAAAAAATCCTATGTCAATTTTTTACTTTTTTGGGTACCACTTGATCTTTGCACTGTCTGATTCAACTTCATTTTGATAAATGTTTTATCTTTTCTTATTATCATGACTCTCATTATCTATTCAGGTTTGTTTGAACTTATGAAACCCCATGACTTAAAATGCCTTAACACCTGAATAAAGAATCAAACAGCCGAAACACTTCACCCGACACGCTCAAATTCGGCATCGAAAGGAATTCAAAGAAGGAAAAGAACCACTCGGTAAACCTCAGTCATCGAGCGTCGATCTTCATCGTTATCGGCAAAGGGAAGTTTTTGTTTTGAGACAAGTCTTGCATAAGGATATCGCCAATAGTCAATTCCCCTTCGACATCGGTAAAAGACGAGGGGAATAAACGTTAATAAAGGGAGAAAAGATATCACCGATAGCCAATACACGATGTGCTTATCGAAATCGAGGAAAACCTAAAGGGATCTCAACAAACATTCTAACCGCGCTAAAGGATATTCTCGATCGTCGATCCCCGATGCATTTTCGACATCGAAACTTTTTCGAGGAAGCTAATCTAAAGAAAGCACTTGATAGGTTTATCACCGATCGCCAATCCTGGATAACTTTTCTGGCATCGACAAGCTAAGGTTTGTTTTAGAACGAATAACTTAATGAAAGTTGTGACTCTGATTAATACACGCAAATTAGGTCACCGATATTCAACACCACATGTCTTTGCCAGATTGGAGAACCGTACGGTCTAGTTTTACCCCGAGTCATTCCTGGTTCCCTAAGTCTGAGTCAGCTTCTCCATAGTAGCATTGTACGGTAAGATTGATTGGTTTCAGAGCTTTTTGCAAAAGAACATCAACAAAAACGTTCATATCACATCCCCGATCCCCGATCCACCCCACTGAGAAAGTGACACGATGGGATGTTTTAGCATTAGATAGGATTGGATTTTGAGCATTTAAGGGGCTAATTAATACCAAATCCTGCATTAGTTTCTACCTCGTGCGCCAATAGAAACGGTTGTTTAAAACCAGCAATAGACCACATCACCCTCCACGCCTCCGTCGTCAACCCACGATAAATTTAAGTTGCAGAGATTGGGCGGCAGATTTGTTTAAATTTCGCTCATCACCCGAATTGAATGGCTAATGTGACACAATAAGTTCTTCCCTGGTTTAAATTCTCTTGAGTCGTTGTAAACGAAATCATTTTGCGCGCAAGAGAATTCAAAGCATCCGAAGAAGCAAGGCGAGTAATTCAAAGGGTACAGAGATCATGTAAGTATCAAAATAACCAGGTTTAGCAAGCTTTACAGGTATGTATCCAAGTCTGTGGATTTTTCATGGTTACAGTTCATATATTTTTTATCTGGTTTTATTCTTTACACAGTCTCTAAAATTTTATTTTAATTACAGTAACAATGTCGCTAAGAAATCCAACCACCAGACAATCGTCAAAGGCACTGAAGTTGAAAGAACCAGAGGTAGGCGAAGGCTCTTCTCCAGGGGCCGCAAGGCAATTAGAATACACTTTGAGGCTAAAACATGTCATTAAGACATCAACGAAAAAGGATTTCATCCAGCCTCCGGCCTTTGGAGATACAGAGGCAAGCACAGGATCCAATATGGCACTCTCGCATTGGGGAGAACTCTTTAACAAGATCAGTCAGGAGGAATACCCGGAATATATACCACACAGTGATCCAGATGTTAGAGCGCTCGACGACGAAGTATTCCCGAACATTCGACGATCGTACCTGCATATGGTGGCAATCAGAACTCATGTTTTTCCCTCTAT
The DNA here is from genome assembly GCA_009831015.1 of Picea engelmannii. NCBI lineage: Eukaryota > Viridiplantae > Streptophyta > Pinopsida > Pinales > Pinaceae > Picea > Picea engelmannii. The sequence goes on from ML780121.1 coordinate 237,984, forward strand.
TAAAGTCCTAAAGTGGCTCATCAACCACACAGACACACAAAAATGTTTGATCAACGATGACAATGGTGGGTGTGTCGGGGTGTTCCTTCCGATAGAGGTCTAGAAATACTACAAACTCTGAGACCTCGAGGAGCGTCTAAATACATATTTTGTCATGAATTTCTATGAGTTCCACGACACCAGTCGAGTGATGGCCTCCTGGTGGAGGGAAGGAAAGAAATACACCAACTGGAGCATTGGCTGGTACCAAATGGCCAACTTAAGAGAGCCATGTATCTATTTGATGGCTATCATCTTCCAATTATATGGAGAGAAGGATTGCTCTAGGTTTTCAGAGGCATGGATTCCCTTAGCTTACAGAGTGGCTATCTCCGGGAGAAGTTTCAACTAGGGTGCCATAATTTATAAATAGTTGAGAATTTGTATACAACAGGCTCAGATTGTCGAAGGAGGGAGAGATATAGGTTTTCTACATGGCTTCATATTTGCTTGATTTCATGTGCGCTAGAAACATTTTTTTCGGCATGAATCTGAGTTGGCATGTCGTAGAGCTCCTGGTCCATGTCTATTTCAGCATCCTATGGGAGAACATGTATAAGAAGTCTTACTCCCTCATCTGCGATGAATTCATCGCACGAATTTATTTCATTCTCTTTAAGAAGGAATTCCTGAGACTATCGGTTGTGGCCAAGAAAATGATTTCCAAAGTAGGCCATTGGTACTTGGACGAGTTTGACACCTACATCCGAGTGTTCGAGGCCACCGGAGCACCACATCTCCTACCAGCACATGTCCCTGACCATCTTGTAGTGGGAGAGATATGCTATCAAACCATGTTGCAAGGCTACAACTCCACCCTGGTCAAGGAAAAGAAGTGGGCTTTCATTCCCTATGGTTTCCATGTAGGTTTCTACTTGGTTAAAGACACAAATCAAGCCAAACAAGAAGGGATGAGCCAGATCGAGTTCAGGTTCCAGACATGTCGATTCTACAAGAATGATCTAAAGGGCATGGTCTTGCAACACGCTTCACAAGTGGCATCATGCTAGTCGTATGCCCACGACAAATTTGAAGATGAAGTCTCCACGAAAATTCCCAGAACTGGGATGAGGTGGTAGCAAGGATGGTCGACCCCAAAATGACCAGGTTCAGGGCCATGAGCTTGGATGAACAGGCAACGAACTTAGAGTAATTGGCTCAAGAGGCCCTCAGAGCCAGAGAAGAAATCAGAGCGGGAGAAGCAACAGAGGTTCCCCTGGTGGCCCCGGTGCAGGATAGAGGTTTACCTATGACACAGGATGCATAAGAAAGGGGATTTTTTGTGATAGAACAGGCACAGTGAGTAATTGATCAGCTACAATATGACCCAGACCTCATAGGAATGATAGGGGCCCCTACCGATAACCCATATGAAATCCGAGTAGGCCCAAGTAGCCCTGAGCTAATAGAAATTGATGAAATCATCGGGTTAGACAACCCTGAAATTACAACGCCACAGGCCGGATCACCGGGGAATATTTCAGCTCAACCGGAGATAGTAGGAACATCAAGGAGAACAAGTGCACCAAACCCCCTCCGCGAATTGATAAATATCTATGATGATGAAGAAAGTCTAGAGGTATCCCTGGTGACTCCTGTGCAGATCAAAAAGGAAAAGGAGCTCGAAAAGTTATCTTCCCCAGCTCACGACGGTGAAATTCGGAGCCCTTCACAAAATGACCAGGAGGTTGAAAGTGTCTTAGACACTGAACTACTCGAGGTACCAGAAACTCAAAAGGACAGTCCAACGGACAAGCCAGAGTCGGCGAACAAAAATAAGAAGCTCCTCAGTAGGAAATGGGCATCGCAATGGCCAATTATCAAGTAAGTATCGATCCTACCCCTGATGCTTCAATTTCAACCGGTACTCAACCACTCGATGAGAAACAAAAAGAGGCCAGACCTTCGGAACACATGGAGGAGGTCAATAACCCAGTCTTGAACAAATATACACCATCGAGAGCCTGGGAAATGTGCTCACCTGGGGAGATCAACAAATCCCCGAACCCGTGGATGAAGTTGCTAACATACATGTATCCTATTACCGGAAAAGGAAATGTATCATGCAGAGAACCACCAAGAAGAGGAGGATTACTCTGGATCACTCCATCCTCATCACCATAGAGGAAAAACTGATCAACACAGAGCATGCCAAGACATCTGAACTTATCGGTGTAGTGATGGAAATCACAGATGCCACCCTGGACAGAGCAAAAAGGGATGAAGAGGAGTTGGCCACTGCTATGAAGGAATTGGAACATCTGCGCCACTTAGCGAAAGATTACCAGGACACCACACAGGTTGCGGTATTCCTAAGGAGCGAATTACAAGAGGCCTACAACAAATTTACATATGAACGACACCTATTCACTGCAAGGATAGTCGAGCTTCAAGAAGACACCCTCATGGCACTAGTGACGTGCAAGGATATGGAGAGGTGGTACAAGAAAGCACACCAAGCAGTGGAAAGGATCGGCTATATCAGCGCGATGCAACAGGGCCAAGACATCTAAGAGCACGGCATACGGGTGCTAAGGGAAAGCAGCATCGACCGGATAAGGAAATCGGTCGAATATTGGGTAAAAATGGCTCAGAAACCTCATCGGGAAATCCAAGAGAAATGGGTCAAGTGCGAGAAAAGATAGAACAAGATCAACCAGGCAATGAGAGACATCGGCCTCCCCGAATTCAACACACTCAGTGACTTTTTTGACTTGCGTGACATAGTCAAATCACATGTTGAACAAGACTCATCACAGGTTGTCGAAATAGCAAAGGTGGCAGACATGGCACCAGGACAGGTGCAACAGTTCATGGAGCACCCGATCAGAGCTCGAGCCATGTTGTAGCAGTTGAGTGCCAGAATATTCATGTATCAGGCACGTGCAGTATAGATAAGAGAGATCCTCTCGGCCCCAATGGAACAACATAGATTCCCATATCCTAACACATGTGAGGATCTCTTTGTCAAGTGGTCGGAGTACGCAAAGATTCATCCACTCAAGTGAGATCAGTTGATGACTCTTTGAAGACAGATAGAAGAAAATACCATTTGGCGAGTTTTGTTTTACTTAGATACACTTTAATAGTTATTTTTAGTTAATAGTATGTTATAAATAGGAGGATTAACCTGTTAGCAAGGGTCGATGGTTTTTGCAAAGACCCTCATTTTTAGATTTGTAAAGAACTATTTTGGAGTTGCCTTAATTGAGAAGTCATGTTTAAGACCAGAGACAATTTTGTGTTTTTCATCAAAAGCGTGTGTGAATGGATCTGAAGAGAAATTATTTCTGAATCTATCTAATGAATGGATGTTGTAACGAGTAAGAGCTTCTAAATTTGTTGATAAGTTATCTGATTCAATGTTTTACAGTTCTTGTCTTTAATGATGAAAAATAAATCATTGTGTTAGTATGTGATTAATGATTAGATCAGCTAAGGGAACTATTTTTCTTGCCATCGTTTATTGCATGTATGTTTTCTTCTAATAAATTGTATCTCAACCAATAATTGGAACACCAATAGGTTAATGTATAAGTACTAGGCATGTGGTAGAGAATCATTGTCTACATGCTAGAGTGAAAGGGTTATCCCAAACTCAACCTTCTTGAGTAGTTAAGTTTTCCCACCTTGTTACCCAGTTGGTTTATACCATCTCTTATCTTATATCGGTCCCACTTATAAAAGAAAATACAAAAGAGAACGTCTGAACCAAAGGATAAGCTTTCACTAGAAAACGTAAATCCCATCGATTATTTGGTCGGATCGCAAGATATAGAGAACCATTCCACTATTAAACAATGCAGAGTCTAATTGGGCCTCGGTGGCCGGTTTGGTTCCTGCTATTGAGTAAAAGGGATTTAGGACCCCTCAACATGTCCCAAGAAGGAAGAAGAAGAAGCATGATGTTTCAGCAGGGACAACAGAGGAGCTTGATTTCAATGCACAGTTTGTGAGAGAGTGTTCATTCACCAGTTCTTTGTATGTTATTACACCATCAAGCATCAGATGGGGAGACAGAGTTGAGGAGGATAGACTGACTCATAGTAGTGATTCAGAGGGATCTCAGACTCAGGTTTCGAGTACACCATCTTAAGAGGGGGTGACTGGTCCACCCAGGACAACTTCAGTTTCAGATTTTCTAAGACAGAGGGTTGGTGCAGGGGCTTCAAAGCATCATAGATTGATGAGGAAGAGAGGCAGGGCACCACGAAGGCTTGAGCTTCACTTGGCTATAAAGACAGGAAGATCAGATTTTGGTTCCACTTCAGGTGGAAACTACTTGGTGAGAGGTCAAGTTGAGGATCTTGGTGAGATGTCGAGATCTTGGTACTCTTGGTGAGATACAAGAGGGGGATACTCTTGGTGTGATTCCATGAGAGTGACTCTTGGTGAGATGCCAAGAGTAGTGATCGTTGGCGAGATGTCAGGAGCTAGAAATCTTTGGTGGGAGACCAAGGTGGAGATCTTTGGTTTGATACCAAGATCTAGGTGATCTTGGATAGGTGGAGAGACACTTCCATCTATAGATCACATAGATTGAGAAAATCGGTGTCAGCCTACTTTCATTGATTAGGATACATCCATACTCACCAAGCATATGTCAGGAGGCAACCATGTCCACTATAGGGATGATATTGGTGGTGATGGGCACTTTCCTCGGTAAAAGGGAGTGTTGAGATTTGGGTACCTTGGAAAGTGATCCCTTTGTGTTTGTGAGCTTCTAAACACATGAGGGAAGTACTTTGTACCTTGTACCATGTACTTTATGTCTAATTTCACTTTGACTTAGGAGATTTAAGTCAAAAGTTAAATTTGGTCATTTTTGCCTAAAGTGACAATTAATTCACTTTGTGGGTGAATTAAGGGACATAAAGTGAAACTATGTAAACTTAAGTAAAGTGGGTTTTGAGTTGAGATTTACTTGAGATGATCTTAACCATTGATTAGGGATGAGATGAGATGATCTCATCCACCCAACTTTTAGGTTTCCTTATTCTTCCTTAAGGAGGGAGCAAGGGGCAAAGGAAGGCTCATTCCTTGTTTTGTTCACTTGAGGAGGAGGAGAAGGAGCAAGAGGATGAGAATGGATGCATATGTTGAGGCTAGAATGGGTGCTCCCTTCCATGGAGATGGCCAGCAGGCTTAGGGTCTCAATTATTTAGTAGGAAGATTCATGTTCTAAGGAGGGCGCACTTGGTGAGGAGGGTGCATCATCAGTGGGGAGGACTTAGAGAGCTTAGATTGCATTGAGTTTTGTTTCATAGGGCGGCTACTCATCAGTATCAGAGTACTATGGAGGGGTTTATAGATCATAGCTTCCAGTTGGCTTCTGTCTCCAGTTCAGTGGTCTTGTCATCATTTATAGAGGGTGCACCATCATAGGGCGCTCTTGCTTCATTTGGACTAGTGTTGCAGCTTGGATCAAGTTGTTATTGTATCAGGTTCATCTATATTTTATACTTGTTGTATTCCACCATCTATTCTCCTCATATATAGACATGTATTCCAAACTGGTTTTCCCAGGGGGGGGTTTGTCCAGGTTCATGTTAACCAAAAATAATTGTGTTCAATTTCATGTATGTTAGAGTGTAGAACTACTGTATTTTTAGCTGTAAAGATATCTAGGTGTGTTACATTTATTTTTGTATACATGTGCTAACCCTTAGTGACTAAAATTACAAGCTAGAACACCTAAGTTGCAATTTTTTTCGTAACAAATCAGCAAGAAGTTCTTGAATTGTTGGTTGTCCTAAAACAATAGAAAAACCTTCATTGACAGTTGAAACTTAGAGCCAACTTGAGGTCAAAGACAGACCTAGTTGGCAACTTGATAGGACCTGGAAAATTTTCACCAGATTCATGTTGTGAATGATGACGAGAAAAACTTACAATGATTTATAGATATGTCAATCAGTGTTTCAGATGATGTTGATGTTATTTCCCTCTCCCTCTCCTGGCGATGTTGTAGAATACCCTTCTTGTTAAGGGGGGGTGTTGAAATATTATAACTACAAAGAGTATTCTATTTATTATTGAGTCATTATTGATTAAATCAATCCCCTTTTGGAAGAGACCTACATGGGATCGTTAGACTCTACAGGAGGCAGAAGGACATGCAACTCCTCATGGTACCTTACAAGAGAGAAAGACACCTCAAAGATATTCATGTTATGATGCAACTATGAGACACATCATTGATTTTGATCCTTCCTGTTATGAGGAGGCATCTATTCAGCCGGTATGGAGAGATGCCATGATGGAGGAGTATCAATCCATCATGAAGAATGATGTGTGGGATATTGTTCTGAGACCTGAGGGGAAGTATGCATTGACTTCCAAGTGGATATATAATATCGAAAACACAACTAACGGGAGCATCGAGAAGCACAAAGAGATATTTTTTATTAGAGGATTCTCACAGGTGGAGGGAATAGATTATCAGGAGACATTTGCTCATGTTGCTCTATACACTTCTATCCAAACAATTATTTCCCTTGCAACATCCATGGGTTAGATACTACATCATATGGATGGGAAGATAGCCTTTCTCAATGGAGAGATTGAGGAAGAAGTATACATTGAGCATCCAGATGGTTTCATGATACATGAGAAGGAGTCTCGTGTGTGTAGGTTGAAGAAGGCCCCGTATGGACTCAAGAAGGAACCTAGAGCTTGGTATGCAAGGATTGATGAACACCTGATGAGTTTGGGCTTCATAAAAAGTGTTGTTGATCCCAACCTATACTACAAGACTGTTAAGGGTGAGTCCCTAATTTTGGTCCTCTACACCGATGATTTATTCATAACTGGTACAGAGAGCCTTATTGTTGAATGCAAGTATGCATTGGCCTCTGAGTTTGAGATGAAGGGCCTTGGTATGATGCACTACTTCTTGGGACTAGAGGTGTGGTAGAGAACTGATGAGATCTTCCTGAGTCAAGGGAAGTACACAGTTGTGATATTGAAGAAGTTTGGGATGTTGAACTGTAAGCCCATGGCTATACCAATGGTGAAGAATTTGAAGAAACTAAGTGTGTCTTATTTCGATTCCGACGAGATTTATTCGACCCTATACAAACAATTGATTGGATCATTAATGTATCTAGTTAACACCAGAACAGATATTTTCTATGCAGTGAGTGCACTTAGCCAATTTATGATTCAGCTGAGACAGACATACTGGATTGTTGTGAAGCATGTGTTGAAATACCTGCGAGGCACAGTTGGACATGGTCTGAGATATACTTCCAATATTGACATGAGATTGCAAGGATATGCTGACTCCAATTGGTTAGGGAGCACAGTGGAAAAGAAGATCACCTTCGGGTATTGCTTCACTTTGGGATATGCCATGGTTTCCTGGTGTAGCAGGAAACAACTTATGTGGCTTTGAGCACCTCATAAGCAAATTACATTGCATTGAGTGTGGCATTTTGCGAAGCAGTGTGGCTTCGCAATATCCTTGAAGATTTATTTAGACATGCACTGGATTCCACTGTTATTCATTGTGATAACCAGAGTTGTGTGAATCTCTCAAAGAATCCATTGTTTCATGACAAATTGAAACACATTGAGATCAAGTACCATTACATCCAAGACATGGTGCAAAGGAAGGTAGTAACGGTGCAATACCTTCCTACAGAGGAGCAGGTTGTTGATGTTCTTACCAAACCCCTTACCAGGACAAAGTTCGAGTACTTTCGTGACAGACCTGGCATGGTAGAGAATTCCTCCCTCGCTAAGAGGGAGTGTTAATGCTTGCAACTTCCTGAGACATTCTCCAGATCATACTCCTTTGTGACTGAGTTGAGTTTATCTGTGAGGACACTTATCCGAGAGGGATAAGAGGGTTTGGGATTATAGCCCAACGTCCCTTGTGGAGAGCACATGATGACACGTCAAGGGAGTTGACCTTGATGTCACACACTATGGAGATTTTACCTTAGTGTTTCTAGAGGGAGTAGCCTCTAGAAGTCCAGATCATACTCCTATGTGACTGAGTTTAGTTTACCTATGAGGACACTTATCCAAGAGGGATAAGTGGGTTTGGGATTATAGCCCAACATCCCCTTTGGAGAGCACATGAGGACACGTCAAGGGAGTTGACCTTGACATCACACACTATGGGAAGTTGACCCTAGTGTTTCTAGAGGGAATAGCAACTAGAAGTCCACATGGGAGTGCCATGTGTGACAAACCTTTTGCTACAATGCCCCGAGTAAGGATCGGGCAAACCTTCTCCTAAATTGGGTTGCAGACCAAGGGATATATGATACATTTATCACAAAGGTGTACTTGTGGTAAATGTCCCTAGGTGTAGTCCTTCCTTGATCATGAAAACGAATAATATGGACTCGAGGTGCTTTAGGTGTTTTCCACGTGTCAGTTAGCATTAGGTTTCATTCACTCACAAGGGTGTACCTGTGGTGAATGACCCTGGTGCTTTAGTTTCTCCTATTCATGGTGATTTGACAAGGAATGATAAAGACTCAAGATGCTATATGTTATCACATGCAAACCCAGAGTGAGACTGATCTCAGAGAGTCAATTGGCTCATAGGGAGCCCCACAAAAGGAGTTTCCCCTCGGTTCAGGTGGGAGAGAGACATCTCCTAAGATTGATAGATAAGTGTCATGAGTCTAGGGTGAAGATTGTATACTTCAGATACAAGCTTTGGCATGATGAAGAATGTCTCCCTCGTTGAGAGGGAGTGTTGATGTTTGGACAACATCGGGAAGACATTCTTCCAGATATATATATATATATATATATATATATATAT
>ML780121.1:246864-258737 GCA_009831015.1 Picea engelmannii
TCCAAGGGACGCATCCTTTCATGGATGGTCACCATATGTTCTCTATATATGGAACACTCATCATTGTAATAATCAATATTACATATTCATTCTCATATGAAAAATCAACAAGCATATCCATATTATCACATTTTCCACAGTGTTCCAAAAACGTTGTTCCAACCACTCTTTGGGAGACTCAAATCCAAAAAGATATTCCTTAGGCCTTTTTTGATGGGGCCTCTCAGGGAGACCCCCCCCTGTGGAGGGGCAAGTGGCATTATCCATCTATTAAATGATCAAACTATAGCTTTTTCAACTGGCATTGGAAATGAGAAAAATAATTTGTGCACTAATGGCACTTAAACTTGCTCTTCATCTAGCACGTGAAAAAGGCATGAATCAATTACATATATATGGCAACTCCTTGTTGGTCATAAATTTGTTTAAAGGGGATTACATGTTAAAGAATTATACTCTTATCCCTTTATTCTAGGATGTCAAAAGAAGATTGAATAACTTCGCACACTTCACTTTTGAGCATGTGTACAGGCATAGAAACCGAGAAGCGAGCAGTCTCTTAAAAGTTGGACTAGCATTTGACCAAGACCTATGGAAAATCAAGGAAAAATCCCAAGACGGTCTCTTAGAATATTTCTATGACTCGTGGCTTCTTTAACGAATAATTGTTAACACTTAATGATACTTTGTTTATATGATAGTCCCTTTTGAACGCTAAATAGAAAAACAATCCCCTTTTTTATGTATATATTGAACTCTTATATAGAGTACTATGTAGCTCCTTTTGTAACTGATAGTTAGTTTTTGGGTTCTTTTTGGTAGTTCATATGGATTGATGGTTCAAGAAATAGCCTACAAAAATCCAATGGCTTATACAAATGTAATTTTGTTCCTTTTGCAAAAATAAAATTACTATATTTTTTCCTTGGAAAAAAAAGAAAGTATATATATATATATATATATATATATATATATATATATATATATATATATATATATATATAAANTATATATATATATATATATATATATATATATATATATATATATATATATATATATATATATTAAAACTATCCCGATGGGTTGACTCGAATGGTTGAGTGTTGTGAATTTACTAGCCGGAGGTTATGGAGTCAAGTCCTCGAGCTAATTGCTTCTATATATATTATTGGGCCTCACATGATGTCCCCAGTGGATTAGGTTGTCAAAAATGCAACCAGCAGATTTACCTCCCATGCCATCTGTTGGCTCGCCAATTTGACATATTTTACATCATCAGTTGGTCTATTTTTAACCATTTCACCATATCCTCACACCCGTTTATTATGCCTATTGTCGTATTTTCCCACACTTTTGAAGTTGATATGTTTAACAAGCTTAATGTTGTTAATTATTATAATTTCCCTCGTTTTTAATGATTTAGAAGTGGTTTAGACTATTCTTGCCAATGAAGGTTTGTGACAGCTCTATGCATGCACCAACGTTGTCGTTCACGTGCCTAATTTTTACATTTAGCATACATGCACACCTCTGGGGCCAAAAGGAAGAAATGGGTTTTGTTAGGAATACCCTCAATATGGTTTCATGTTCACTAGTTTGCACCCAGGTCACACATGTGGACCTCCAACGCGTGGTCAAAATCACGGTCAAACTTGTGCCAGAATTAGCAGCAACAGACTTCAGGCTTGCTTTTCGAGAAAATAATGAATACTCTAGAAATTCTGGAATATGGGTTTTGAGCAAAATGGCTTGATTTCAATCACACGTGGGAAGTTTTCAAAGATAATGAAGGATTTGGGAAATATGGGTGTTTTTCCAATCTGGGTTTGTCCATATTTACAGTTTTGCCTGCCTTCTCCAATCTTCTAGATGAATGGGTGCGTCCAGCCAACAAGGGAGACTGAATCAAGATATTCTCGGCATTTTATGTCATGTAAAATCATTTGTAATCATTTCTTGGTTATCTTTCCAAACCAAGATCAATTATAAAGAGGAAACCAAATATCTTGTAAGCTAATTATGCTTAGACCAGGATGATTTGAGGGAATTAGTTTTGATCCATTCCCTTGTTCTTTTTTTTTGTATATATATATATATATATATATATATAGCCATGGAAAAGAGGGAGAGATCAGTATTGATGTAGGAGGGAATTAGTATTGGAGAGTCATGCTTGAACATTTGTAATCCTTCATTTCATTCAATAAAAATCAGTTGTTGATATTATACCCGTCTTTGAAGTACTCATTTAGTATGTAAGCCTTTTCACGACGTGTGTTAGGTTTGCAGGGGGGGCCATTCTCTACATACGTTGTGCTACTTTTATTTTCTTTTAATTAGATAGTTCTTCTATAGATATAATTCCTTAGAATACATTGCAGCTTGTTTCTTTTATTTTCATTCATTGCTTAGTGATTAATTTCCTGCAGTTTGTTAGCATAAGCTAGAATTGGCTTTCATTCTGCATTTCCTATGCTAGCATCTCAAAGCTTACAAGCCCCAGGTTGATGATTTGATGTCTAGATTTTATACATATATTCCCACCAACATTTTTGGCGTCGTTTCCGGGGAGGTGCTAGAAAGGGATTAAAGCCTAGTTAGATAGGTTGCCTTTAATTTACACAACTTGGGGGAGGAGAAATAATAATACGGGAGGTAAGAACCTATGCGGTCACTATTGTGAGTTTCTCCAAAGCCTTGATTGTTCCTCTCATGCAAGTGTGTTGTCTTTAAATTACACATCTTGAGGGAGGGGAAGCAGCAATACGAGAGGTAAGAACATATGTGGTCACTATTGGGAGTTTCCCTAAAGCCTTGATTGTTCCTTTCATGAAAATGTGTTTCCTTTCATACAAGTGTGGTGTGTAAGATTTCATTTATCTCCTTGAAGTTTTAGTTTTCAGTTTATAAGAATCCCATGAATTAGTCCATGTGCGGGACAGAGATTAGCATATTAGCCAGAAGAATGTAAAGATGCTCAAGCATTTTTTGAGCAAAGGAGGACATACCCCTGCAAGGATCTTTTCAAATCCTTGCTCACACTCTAGAATTGCTACCGAGGATGATTTTTCCTTTCAAGAAGCAACAGAGGAACCAGAGATCCATGAACATAGTCCACATGAGGAGGATCTAGAAGTTTCTTCCAGTATCCCTTGTGAGAAGATATATGAAATCGAAGAGTTATGGACTACATCAGATGAAGAGCAAACACTAGAGCCAGAGATCGAGGAATTCTTGGCATGTTTGTCAGAAAATCCTTTGTGCATCACAGAGTGTGAAGACCAATTCTCAGAAGAGCCTCGTGATCTGTCAGCCAGAGAAAGCTAAGGAAACAAAGACTACATTGAATATTGGTTCCAAATTGTCATCAGACCACATTACTCCTCCATCCTTCAACATTTCTTAGCATCATCTCCACAAGAACAACTAGTTTCTCATGTTCAGATAGCCATTGAGGTATATTTTTCATATTTGGATATGAGTATTCTTATAAATCTCTTACGCACATGGCTTCACTGGAAATATTCCTACACTTGAGAAAATGATTCCTTTCTCAAGTAGGGTAGGATAGTAGATCAATAAATTTTAATAATTGTTGCATATAGTTAGTGGTTCATTTCTAAGCACAGTGCAACAACCCTTTTATGTTCTTGAATAAGTAGGGAATGTCAACAGTTGACAAGGCATCTTGAGGGAGATCTATGTTCTCATAAGTAGGATTCTATTGGGTTGTTGGATATTTGCAAGGATGATCTTATGGTTCTCTACAAAGTTAAAGTTTGCATATAGTTTGCATCCAACAAACATATTAAGACAACAACAAATTTTTCCAACAACAACATTCTTGTCCTATGGTACCGGAACTGCATGGTGGATGCCAAAGATTTGCAGATATATTTTGTTTCCTTCATCAATTGGACCAGTCTGTAGCAGCCTAGATACATTCTTCAATTCCAATTCATGTATGTAGCAGCTCCAGAAAACTGAGGTAACTAGAGATAGGATTTTTCTAAACATTATAATTTATTGAAAATGAAGGAAATTTATCGTAAAGACAACATTTCAAGCTTGTTATTCTATCCTACCACTTGTCATTGCCACTTCTTCTCATAATCCCACCAATACCCACTTATAACCCCACATGTGTCCCTTTTGTTTTTAAATTTTCTTCCATCAAACCCTTAACCATTATGTATTTTTCTCAACTGATGGTTGTGAAGTGTTGAATAAGTGCAACTTTCTCCCTGCCCCTACAGAATTGTAAGTTGTGAAGGGAGGGATATAGGGGAAAGATCAACAACAGAGCATGCATGTTAATCTTCCAGGCTCAAAGGAAATTGTTCACTATGCATATATGGGATCAAGTGTCATGTCCATTTTGCATATAATAATGAAAATCCTAGAGAAATTGGCATACTTTTAATATCATATAGTGCAATTACAATTTGTTGGTTTGCTGCAACAATATATACATTTTCGGATCCCACTTGCAACCTTACAAATCCAATTTTTTTGTAATATTGTCATCAACCATGAATTGGAAACAGAGTTGCAAAGATTGTTGTTTCTCAAATGTTGGAACTGTTAATGTATTCAGTAGATGCCTTTATGTGTGCCTATGTGATTTTGGATATCATCCTGAGATATGATAAGAGCATTTGCACAGCTTGCATTTTAGATCCTCATGGCACTTGCAACCTCATTCCCCTGTTTTTGCTTTGTAGCAAACAAATTTCACACCGTATTTGTTATTCTTAGCTTGTTTCTACTCAATAGTAATTTAGTATAATAAACTTGAGATGGAAGCAAATGCACCAGCAGTACGTTTCGTTACAACGAGATCATACATTATTTGATCTTCCCAATCCGGTGTTATTTATAGGTGGTCATGTGATCTAATTACACAGAAGATTCATTGACAGGTAGCATGGTATGATTCATTATCTTGAATGTATAGCAATGTCACATTCGATGATCACTCTATGAAAGGGGCATTCTTTTGTTTATAAATTGATTGTGAGATAGACTTGGAACTTAATTCTACAAAAATGGATATTCAATTATTGTGAAATGTTATGATGGGTAAACATTTTTGCACAATTATGGGAATTTTGACAAGGGTACATTTTTTGAGTGGATTATCTATTGCTGGAAAGGCAGCTTAAATGATTCTTCCATTGAAGCCTCATATTCGAGAGATTATCAATAGTTGATGAACAAATATACAAATTCTATTTTTTTTTTATATATGGCCTGGTTTTTGTTGACAATTGCAGTCATTCACTATCTTTACAGAAAAGGGAAAGACTGATTTTGATATTTCTGGGAATGTGAATGCTGCAGGGTTTTGTTGAATAAGTTATGAGTTAAAGTCTTTGCAGAATTTTTGAGGATGGATTTACATGAGGACATGCAAATACATCAGTGGGGCGGAAGATGTTCCATGCCTTATTTATAACATATGCGGATGCTATTTGAAATTGTTGAATTTTTGGGGTAGCGTGTTGTCAGTACTTTTTGACCAGAATGGTGTATCAACTGGTGCATTATTTAGTTTATTGGCAGCAATTCTTTCAGAGCTTATTACTTGGACAATCTATGACAGTAAGTTTGCAACAACATTCTTGTCAGAGAATTCAAAAAATTTTAGCATGTATGAAAGATGAATTTTGAACAGCATGTATGTTCCAAAACGACATCCTACAGAAAATTCAGAGTAGGTACGGGAATCCTAAAGTAAGTATGGGAATGATGTTGTAGCTACATTTTTATAAAATAAATTATAGAGCAGAAATTGATTTTTCACTATCTCCCAAACCATGCACCTTTTGGCCACGAAATTTGGAACATATATGCATCAAGGTATGACAAATAAATACACCAAATTCCAATCAATTCTGGTTTGTATTCTTCAAGAAATTGGCCATTGAAATCTTCAGCCATTTTTCTTTTTTCTTGAAATTTGTGCACCTATTGGCTTTGATTTTTGGTGAGGAGGAGCATAAGGATGATCTGAACAACCTCACAAAATTTTATGGAAAACAAGTTTGTATTTTGACAGATAAATTAATAGAAGTGACTGCAAGTTTTATAGTTTATTGCCTTTATCAATGTTGTTACAATCCCACTATGAGGGTCAAAATATTTGCTTGATTTTCTAAAGGAAAATCTGTTGGGGGATCATTTATGGAAAATATTATGTGAGGTTAGCTTCAGCATGCATGGAGTTTTATTCTCAAGAAATCGTGTGAAACGGTCTGATTGTAGCAGTATTTAGAATGTGACTGCTAGTTTAAGATGTATATACACAGATTATATATCCAGAATTATTGAAGATGTTACATGCACATGCACAGAGTTGTTATTCAGTTAGCATGTTTGTTGTCCACAAATGAATGTTATACTTGCATAATGGAATAAGAAAGCAAGCTCACACATTTTTATCTTTACTTGGTATGAAGTATAGTGACATATATTTCTTGAGTTAATTGATGAAAATCATTGCTTGAACTTGAATATGTATCATGATGTAGCTTGGTTGCATGTTGCCCAGATTTCACATGGCTATCCATATTTTGTATCACATGAAGTTTGAAGTTGATGTCTTCCAACAAAGGTTCCTTTCACCCATTTGACTTAGAGTTTGAGCAGGGAGACATAATGAAAGTTATCAGAGGATCTATTTTCATGGGAGGAAAAGACAAACAACAATTTATATGGTGGGATTGATCAATACCTACTTCATTTGGCATGAGGACATGCCAATCCTTAGGTGTGGGGGAGATGTTGGTTCGCCAATTTGACATATTTTACATCATCAGTTGGTCTCTTTTTAACCATTTCACCATATCCTCACACCCGTTTATTATGCCTATTGTCATATTTTCCCACACTTCTGAAGTTGATATGTTTATGAAGCTTAATGTTGTTAATTTTTATAATTTCCCTCGTTTTTAATGATTTAGAAGTGGTTTAGACTAATCTTGCCAATGAAGGTTTGTGACAGCTTTTTGCCTGCACCAACGTTGTCATTCTCGTACCTAATTTTTACGTTTAGCATATATGCACACCTTCGGGGCCGAAAGGAAGAAATGGGTTTTGTTAGGAATACCCTCAATATGGTTTCATGTTCACTAGTTCGCACCCATGTCGCACATGTGGA
Organism: Picea engelmannii; assembly: GCA_009831015.1. Lineage (NCBI taxonomy): Eukaryota > Viridiplantae > Streptophyta > Pinopsida > Pinales > Pinaceae > Picea > Picea engelmannii. The sequence goes on from ML780121.1 coordinate 254,030, forward strand.
CCTCCAGTGCGTGGTCAAACTCACGGTCAAAATTGTGCCAGAATTAGCAGCAGCAGACTTCAGGCTTGCTTTTCGAGAAAATAAAGAACAATCTAGACATTCTAGAACATGGGTTTTGTGCAGAATGGCCTGATTTGGGTCACCCATGAGACAATTTTCAAAAATAATGAAGGAATTAGCAGCAGCAGACTTCAGGCTTGCTTTTCGAGAAAATAAAGAACAATCTAGACATTCTAGAACATGGGTTTTGTGCAGAATGGCCTGATTTGGGTCACCCATGAGACAATTTTCAAAAATAATGAAGGATCTAGGAGATATGGGCGTTTTTCCAATCTGGGTTTGTCTAGGTTTATAGTTGTGTCTACTTTCTCCAATCTTCTAGATGAATGGTTGCATCCGGCCAACAAGGGAGAGTTGTAAGGACCCATCTTTGAAGTACTCATTTAGTCTGTAAGATTTTTCACAACGTGTGTTAGGTTTGCAGGGGCCCCCATTCTCTACATATGTTGTGCTACTTTTATTTTCTTTTAATTAGATAGTTCTTCTATAGATCTAATTCCTTAAAATACATTGCAGCTTGTTTCATTTCTTTTCATTCATTGCTTAATGATTCATTTCCTGCAGTTTGTTAGCATAAGCTAGAATTGGATTTCATTCTGCATTTCATGTGCTTTCATCTCAAAGCTTACGAGCCCTGAGTTGATGATTTGATGTCTGGATTTTATACATATATTTCCACCAACACCATCCTATAAATGAGGGGAAGTACCTGGAGGATTTCTCGAGATGTGTATTCCATTGAATATATATATATATATATATATATATATAGAGAGAGAGAGAGAGAGAGAGAGAGATGTATGAATGGGGGCACTCCCTACCCCCATTCTCATCCCCATTCTCATCAATGCTCAAAGGGGTCGTCACTCATTTGAAGTGAAAGGTTTGTAAACCCACTGCTTCAAAGGACTAGCGAACATGTAGGGAAGGAGGAAGAAATCAACTCTACCCTAGAATCACCTTCCCCAATAGTTTTTTTTTCTTTTTTTTTTGTTTCAATAATGTTTTTAAATTTGTAGACTTTGTAAATGTTTAATATATATACCTTTTTAACTAGCTCTAAATTTGATTTGATTTATTTATTTATCTTAGTTTAACTATTTCTTGGTTTGGGTTATTTTTTTAAAATCATTATAGTTTATTAAAATGATTATATATATATATATATATATATATATATATATATATATATATATCAAAACATGACTTTTTCTATGTTTTGAGTTTTTTCCATGTATTTGTTTTTTTTATTATTATTATTATTTATTTATTTATTTATTATTACGGAAATCAAACACATAAAGAAACCAAGATAACTCAATAGAGTTCTTTGTATTGTATATTTAATGAGAAAACGAAATATTTTTTATATAGGATTACAAGCAAGTCAAGTCAATCCACTTTATGAATGTGGGATAAACCGAGAAACACAATAAAGTGAAATAAGACATAAAAGTATAAAATAATCTAAAGTCAAGTTCACATTATTAATGCCTAAGTCTAGTATCTAATTGACCATTATAATATAATATTTACTTTAACATCCTCACTTAATGGTCAATCTACTAACTACACCGAGCTTATCCCATAATTTTACATATTTTTATAGACCCAAAAGCTTGGTGAGAATGTATGCAGTTTGTTTCTTTGTGGGACAATGTTGTAGCTTGATAGATCCATCCTCCACAAACTGTCTAATGAAGTGGCAATATATCTCAACATGTTTGGTATGATCATGGAAGATTGGATTCGTGGCAAGTTTGATCACCCCTTGATTGTCACATTACAGGGGTGTTGGCTCTGTTGGTTGCATCTGCATATCTGAAAGCATCCTCCTGAGCCAAACTGCCTCACAAGCTCATTTCACTATTTCTTGATATTCTTCTTCTATTGATGAAAGGGATATTACATGTTGCTTCTTGTTGGTCCATGTGACTACACTTGTGCCAATGCTGAAAACATATCCAGAAGTGGATTTTCTATCATCAACAAAACCTGCCCAATCTGAATCTATATACCCACACAGTCGAGGGTCTTTGCTTCTATTGTACAAAATGACAAAGTCAAGTGTCCCTTTCACATATCTCAACGCTCGCTTCATCGTAGTCCAATACTCTACCTTGGGCGTTGTCATGAATATGAAAATGAAGCTCACAATGAAACTCAAATCAGGACCAGTCGTTGTAAGATATATCAAGCTACCCAATACTTGTTTGTACATTGACTCATTAACTGCCTTAGAATAAATCTTGGCTAAAAGTTTCAGTCTTTTCTCCATAGGTGTAGATGAGATTTTGCAATCTGTCATTCCAAACCTAACAAGAAAACTCCTGGCATATTTTGTTTGTAAAACAAAATTGTTGTTACTTGTTTTCCAAACTTCTACACCTAGACAGTAGTGTATGAGAACTAAATCATTCATGTCGAAAGTTTTTCTCGTATTGGATTTAATCTATTTTATAACACTTTCCTCGCTACCTGTAATAATGATATCATCTACATATATGACCAAAAGGATGATATCATCACCAACTCTTTTGACATACATATTGGAATCTAAATGACTATGTTGGTGATCAGGGGATCAAATTTTGCTCAAATTTCAAAGTGCTCGGAATGCGACGAAAATAGTGTCATTGCGTCTGTCTTGTCTTCCTGATTTCAGCGGTATATTTACTTTGTCAAACAGACTCCGTATGAAGAAGATATCGTGATCTGTTCGTCAAGCCAAACAGGCAAAAAAAAATTGATGCTGACTGTACCAGTCCGTACAGTCCGTACGGTCTGACGTGGCAGGACCGTACAGGTCGTACGACCATACAGGGGTGATGTGGAAAGTTTTTATTAGTTGATGATTGTCGAATCAAGAGATGACACATGTCCTGTAGATGGCAAATGATATGAGGACACGTGGCCCAATCCGGGGGTGCCACGTGTCACTCGTTGATTGGGTATTGGTTGTATGTAAAATGTTATGGGAGTCCGCGGGGTTCGACCCCCGGACCTCCCCACCGTATAAATCCTTTACAACCTCCGCCCGGCCATTACGCCACTGCTTATTCCTTGTAATATATGTGTGTATCATTGGTTTTAAATTCACATGTATTTTGTATTGGCGGGAGGTCGGGCCAGGGCTTAGCCCCGGCCCGTGGTTTTTGTTATATGACATATGACCGGTGGTATAATATGTGCGTGGTTGTTGGCATGGGGTTTTGATATGACCCTTGGTCATATACCGTGTGCCACATGCCCATGACCTGGAGCGCGGGGGAGTTACACGGTTTGGTAACGAATTAACCACCTTTTGCCATGCACGCAGTCCTATGTGCCATATGCCCAGGTGCCTAGGCGGTTAGGGGCTGGCGTGCCCTTAACCGTTCTACAGTTTGCACCATTGGCGCGGTTGCGCCCAGTGCTGGGTTTTCACGCTTTAAAATGCGTGTGATCCAGGTTCAATCAAGAAGGGTGTGTTTTGTAGATGCAGAGATAGCAAGCTTGAAGGCGGGACTTCCAGGAGGCATAACTTCTTCATTTTTCGACCGATTGAGGTGCCGAAAGAGCCCAGACAGGGGTTTTGGAACACTCTGAAGCCATTGGAGTAGTCGGTTTGTCAGTTTGAGCATTGTAAGACATGTTTTTGAGCACTTTTTGAGCAATTAATAATAATGATCCATTGGAAGATGGACCAGGAGATGTAGCCCATAAGAGGGGTGAACTCTTTTATCAATTGTTGTGTTTATGTGCTTATGTTCATTGATTATACTGTTGTCTATGTATAATTTGCATAAGTAATCCTTTAATCTATGTGTTGCAAACTGATCCTTTTGCTTTAAACACATAACATTCACTTGCAATAAATTTCAAGTTTTTCAAGTCTTCTTCATTTTTAGATCAAGTTGGTATCAGAGCACTGGTTTTGAAGACTTGATTGTTTACAAGTTTTGTTTCTGATGCTCACAAGGTTGAAACTCACAAGAGGAGAAGTTCAACTTGTGGAGCCAAGTTCTCATCCGACAAGGAGGAAGCATATTCATTCACCGCAAGTTTCAAAGAGACATTCACCAAGCATGGCTCGTGCAGAAAGTCATGAACGTGTTCCGGCTGAAAATGAAGATCTCAGAGAGGCTGTCATGGAGCTGAGAGAGATGATGAAGATCTTGATGGAAAGGAACATATTGTCACAGGGTAAAGGTTCCAACCCTTCAATGCATAAGGGAGGCGGTGGTGACAAAACTCCAGGGGGAAATGGAGGGAATGGTGCTTCTCCACCACCCTCTCCTCCATCATCTTCTTCTTCTTCTTCTTCTACTAGTTCGAAACATCTTCTGAATTCTCCAAAGGGGCATGGAAAAACTCCTTCGCAAATTCCTTCATTAAAGCTTGATATAAAATTTGAATTGCCAATTTACAATGGAGAAGTTAACGCTGAAAAGTTAGATAATTGGATACGTCAAATTGAAGTATATTGTAGAATATAGAAAATTCAAGATGATGAAACCAAATTACAGCTTGCTTCATTAAGATTAGATGGTTCAGCACTTATTTGGTGGGAATCTAAGACTCAGGAGGAAATGAAAAAGCATGGAAAAATTTTGCTTTCTTGGAATGATTTCATTATAGCAATTAAAAAACAATTTTATCCATTGGC
>ML780121.1:263049-292738 GCA_009831015.1 Picea engelmannii
AAGGGTGAGGGAACTTTACCCTCATCTTCACATAGACTGAGAATAGTCTTTTGGAGGTCCAAAAGCTTCCCAATGGGGAGGTGTGATCAGGGGATCAAATTTTGCTCAAATTTCAAAGTGCTCGGAATGCGACGAAAACAGTGTCATTGCGTTCGTCTCGTCTTCCTGATTCCGGCGGTATATTAACTTTGTCAAACGGACTCCGTATGGAGAAGATATCGCGCTCTGTTCGTCAAGCCAAACAGGCAAAAAAAATTTGATGCTGACTATACCAGTCCATACAGTCTGTATAGTCTGACGTGGTAGGACCGTACAGGGGTGACGTGGCAAGTTTTTATTGGTTGATGATTGTCGAATCAAGAGATGTCACGTGTCCTGTAGATGGAAAATGATATGAGGACACGTGGCCCAATCTGGGGGCACCACGTGTCACTCATTGATTGGGTATTGGTTGTATGTAAAATGTTATGGGAGTCCGCGGGGTTCAACCCCCGGACCTCCCCACCGTATAAATCCTTTACAACCTTCGCCCGACCATTACGCCATCGTTTATTCCTTGTAATATATGTGTGTATCATTGGTTTTAAATTCACATGTATTTTGTATTGGCGGGAGGTCGGGCCGGGGCTTAGCCTCGGCCCGTGGTTTTTGTTATATGACATATGACCGGTGGTATAATATGCACGTGGTTTTTGGCGCGGGGTTTTGATATGACCCTTGGTCATATACCGTGTGCCACATTCCCATGACCTGGAGCGCGGGGGAGTTACATGGTTTGGTAATGGATTAACCACCTTTTTCCATGTGTGCGGTCATATGCGCCATATGCCCAGGTGCCTAGGCGGTTAGGGGCTGGCGCGCCGTTAACCGTTCTACGGTTTTCACCGTTGGCGCGGTTGCACCCGGTGCTGGGTTTTCACGCTTTAAAATGCGTGAGTCAGGTTCAATCAAGAAGGGTGCGTTTTGTAGATGCAGAGACAGCAAGCTTGAAGGGGGGGCTTCCAGGAGGCATAACTTCTTCATTTTTTGACCGATTGAGGTGCCAAAAGAGCCCAGACAGGGGTTTTGGAATGCTCTGAAGCCATTGGAGCAGTCGGTTTGTCAATTTGAGCATTGTAAAGACATGTTTTTGAGAACTTTTTGAGAAATTAATAATAATGATCCATTGGAAGCTGGACCAGGAGATGTAGCCCATAAGAGGGGTGAACTCCTTTATCAATTGTTGTGTTTATGTGCTTATGTTCATTGATTACACTGTTGTCTATGTATAATTTGCATAAGTAATCCTTTAATCTATGTGTTGCAAACTGATCCTTTTGCTTTAAACACATAACATTCACTTGCAATAAATTTCAAGCTTTTCAAGTCTTCTTCATTTTTAGATCAGCTGGAACCCATGTTCATCCAAGTATCTATCAATCTTGATGTACCATGCATTGGGTTCTTGCTTCATATGATATAGAGCCTTCTTCAATGTGCAGACGAGATGCTCCTTCCCTGAAACTCGAAAACCCTTTAATTGATACATGTATACCTCTTCTTGTAAATCACCATTGAGGAAGGCATTCTTCACGTCCATTTGATAGACCTTCCAGCCAAACTATGTTTCCATGGCTGACACAAGTTGGATGGTGATCATCTTTGTTGTAGGAGCAAAGGTCTCCTCATAGTCAATGCCATCCTGCTGAGAGAACCCATTTGCAACCAATTGTTCTTTGTACTTGTCAAGTGTACCATCTGCGTTGTACTTGACCTTGTACACCCATTTGCAACCAATGTGTTTCCTCCTTAGTGGAAGAGTTTTAAGGACCCAAAGTCTGATTTTTCATCAAACTCTCATGTTGGGTTTCCATGGCCTTTTCCCATTCAACACTCCCCTTTTCCTCCTCAAACAACTTTGGTTCATAGATTTCCTGAACATTTTCCATCAGAGCAAAGTTGACTATTTTTTGTTTATGTTTGCTCTTTCCTCTCGATAAGCAACCCTCGATCATTTCACCTATACGAACATATTCAATGGTGTTGTGCCACCAGTGGGGTCTCTTCTTCGGATTCTCATCAATTTCACCTATATCTTGTCATATGAATTTTGATTAGGGCTATCTACATCAGAAATTACTGACCTACAAGACTTCTCGTATTAAGAATCCCCCCTGCCCTTCAGGTGGAGTTACCTGAAGCTTGACACCTGAGTCTGTATCCACCACTAGTTTCTCACTAATTTTGAATCTAGGATAAGTGTGTAAAGGTCCAACTTCCTCATCAACAACATCTCTGCTAAAGCTCACCTTATTGGTGTCAATATCAACCAACTTGTAGGATTTATGATTGTCTTTGTACCCTATGATTGTCATTTTTTTCTCTTTGGATCTAACTTGGTTTGTTTTTCATATGGAATCCATGTGTAGGCAGTAGAACCAAAGATTTTAAGATGACTGACTTTGGGCTTTATTGTAGACCATGCTTCCTTTGGATTCGTCTTCTTCACTGCCATCGTTGGAAATCTATTCAACAAGTATATTGTTGTGAAAACGACCTCAACCCAAAACCTGTTTGGAATACATGTGTTCTACAACATACGCCTGGTCATTTATGTGATAGTGCGGTTCCACCTTTCAACCACTCCATTATGTTGTGGAGTGTAAGGTGTAGTGAACTGTCTTATAATCCCATGTTTAAAAACGTTATTGATTTCTTTGGAACATAATTCACCACCATTATTAGAGCTAAGAGAGGTAATTTGACAACCTAACTCTTTTTCTACTAAGCCTTTGAACTTTTGAAATTCATTAAACACTTGAAATTTCAGATTAAAAAAATGCACCCATATTTTTCTATTATAATCATCAACAAACAGAAGAAAATACATGGCACCTGTGATTGATTTCGTGTTGAGTGGTCCACAAATGTCCATATGAATCAGTTGAAGGACTCGTTGTGCTCTCCATGGTTGTCCTTCATCAAATGGCACTCTGTGTTGCTTCCCTACCTAGGAAGCTCCACAAACTCCCTGTATCTACTGTTGAATGTCAATAAGTCCATCTACCAGAGAGCCAATAGCCAATACGACAGAAGCAAAATACATTGTTGCATGTTCCGCCAGTTGTGAAGCCATATGGCTTCAGATGTTGTTGACAGATCCATTTGATCTAGAGATGGAAGCCATTGTAATCCTATGTGATAACCAGAGTTGTATAAATATGATGTGTTCCATGATGAGTCGAAGCTCATAGATATTTGGTATCACTTCATTCGTGATATGGTGCAAAGAGGAGCCATAAAGCTCCATTATGTTGGCACGGATGAACAGTTTGCAGATGTGTTAACCAAGCCTCTGTCTCATGTAAAGTTTGAGCACTTTCAAGACAAGCTTGGTGTAGTCCGAAAGGACCTCCCTCGAAAGGGGGAGTAGTGTTGATGTCAGCCTTTGCTGAATATTTCCATCTTCGTGTTGATGTTTTTGTGATTCCATCCTTGTGCTAAAGATTTCCAGCTTTGTGTTGATGTTGTTGTGATTCTAGCCTTGTCCTGAAGATTTCCAGCTTTGTGTTGATGTTGTTGTGATGCCAACCTAGTGCCGAATATTTCCAGCTTTGTGTTGATGTTATTGAGATGCCAGCCTTGTGTTGAATATTTCCAGCTTCATGTTGATGTTGTTGAGATGTCAGCCTCGTGCTGAAGATTTCCAGCTTCGTGCTGATGTTTTTGAGATGCCAGCCTTGTGCTGAAGATTTCCAGCTTCGTCCTGATGTTGATGAGATACCCACTTCGTGTTGATGTTGATGAGATTCCACCTTCGTGCTGAATATTTCCAGCTCAGTGTTGATGTTGATGAGATGTCAGCTTCGTGCTGAAGATTTCCAGCTTAGTGTTGATGTTGATGATGCTCCAACCTTCGTGTTATGATGTTGTTGTTCTTGATGTTGTATCATCATCGTACTATTATTGATGATGATGATGTATTAGTGTTATACTAATCCCTTTTAATGTAGATGATGATGACGCCATTCCAGCTCCTTGTTGTGGATGATGATATTTATGATGAGAATAACTTCCGATGATTTATAGATATGGCATTCAATGTTCTAGATGTTGTTGATGTTGATTCCCTCTCTCTTGTTAGACTTTAAGCTATTATTAGGTTTCTTTTAAATTCACTAGATAACCATAGCATAGATAAGATCACTAAGAAATACACAATCACAAGAGACACATCATTGATCCTGGGAAACCCTCATGGGGGAGAAAACCCAACAAAAACTTCCTTAATATAGATAGCCAATACAATGCCAAGAGAATAAACCAAACAATATAGAAATTCCTCTCCCAAGTATGTGCCTCTCTCTCTCTTCCTTCTTCTCCAACTGCAGCTCCAAACTTGCGCTCTGATAAACAAGTGAGTGAGTGAACAAATGAGGCGTTGGCCTCTCTTATTTATACAATCTGGCAGGTGTTGAACTGAGGTGTTTTTTCATTGGCAGGGTCGAATTCTCATTATGTGGTTATAACCACTTTAATATATTCTAGGGGCCGACTTTTCATTTAGGGTTTGACCAATCCGCAAAAGGGGATTTGGTCATTTACAATGCCCGACATGATCAATCCACAAAAGGGAATTGATCTAATGAATAATACATCAATAATAAATAGAATACTCTTTGCAGTTACAACATTTCAACACTCCCCCTTAACAAGAAGGGTATTCTACAACAACATCAGACGAGAGAGAGGGCAACATCATCAACATCATCTTGGAACATTGACTAGCGTATCTATAAATCATCGGAAGTTTTTCTCATCATCAATAGCAGTAACAACACAGCACAAAGGCTAGAGCATCATCAACATCAACATTAAGCTAAGAGTCTTTAGCAAGAAGCTGGCATCACAGCACAAAGTTGGCTACACAATATCATCAGCACAAAGTTGGCATCATAGTACAAGACTGGAAACACAATATCACCATCATGAAGTTGGCATCACAATATGAGACTTGCAACACAATATCATCAGCATGAAGTTGGCATCACAGTACGAGACTGGCAACACAATATCATCAGCATGAAGCTGGCATCACAGTATGAGACTGACAACATTATATCATCAGCATGAAGTTGGCATCATAGTACAATACTGGCAACACAATATCATTAGCATGAAGCTAGCATCACAGTACGATATTGGCAACATCATCACAACACGAGGTTGGCACATCATCAATCAATTCTTACGAAGAGTCAACTGGGAGCTTCAACTTTGTTTCCATGGGTGTAGTCATGGACTTGCACTCCAACATACCAAATCTTTTTTATATTTCAACTGCATACTTCCCATGGTTAAGGAATATCCTCTATGGGCTCTTCCATACCTCAAGACCTAAGAAATAGTGCATTAGGCCAAGGTCTTTCATCTCAAATTCTGTAGTGAGCTTCTTCTTACATGCAGTGATGAGATTTTATTCTCTAGTTAATAATAAGTCATCCACATACAGCAGCAATATAACATGATCATCATTCATAACCTTGAAGTAAAGGTTAGAATCTACTTTACTCTTGGTAAAGTCGAAGCTCGTCAGAAAACTATCAATCCTTCCATACCAAGCTCTAGGAGCTCACTTCAATCTATACAGATCCTTCTTCAATTTGCACACATGAGTCTTCCTATCTTCAACTTCAAATCCTTGAGGTTGTTCTATATACACTTCTTCTTCAATGACACCATTCAAGAAAGCAGTTTTCACATCCATCTGGTGTAACTTCCACTTCATCTTAGCTGCAAGGGCTATGATGGTTCTGATCGAAGTGTATCTGGCTACAAGAGAAAATGTCTCTTCATAGTCAATGCCTTCCTTTTGGGAAAAACCACGAGCAAAAAACCTTGCTTTATATTTCTCAATACTTCCATCAGCAGCATGTTTTATTTTGAAGAGCCATTTGGAAGATACCACATCCTTGCTCTTTGGTCTGGGAACTATTTCCCATACATCATTCTTTATAATGGATTGGTATTTTTCTATCATGGCATCTGCCCATTCTTTCTTATGAATGACTTCTTCAAAGCAAGTAGGCTCCTCCTCTAAGACATCACACATCAAATCCATATAACTAGAGAATGGATTTGATTTCTTCACTTGTCTCATGGTTCCTTCGTGGACACCATACTTCTCTCCATCTTGAATAAGTTCCCTTTCTCAGGTTGGCTTTCTCTTGTGGGAGATCGTCATCTAGGAAGGTTCTTGAGATTCTATTATGTCATGATCTTATAGAATCTCCCCATCAGGGGAAGCTATGACTTCCCTCATTGGTTTTGCAACTCTGGGAGCTACAAGTTCCTCTTCATATACTTCTTCAAGATGGCATCTTCTTGATTTCTTGAGTGTTGCATCTTCATCAAAGGTTACATCCCTATTGATCTCAATATGATGGTAACCTGGTATATAAACTTTGAAGGCCTTGGAGACCTCACAGTATCCAACAAATATTCCCTTCTTTCCTGAAGGGTCCAGCTTGGTTCTCTTCTCTTTTGGAATATGTACAAATACTGGGCAGCCAAATATTTTGAGATGGCTTACTTCTGGCTTCTTTCTGGAGAACATCTCTTCTGGGGTCTTGAACCCAAGTGAATTATGGGACAATCTATTTTGTACATATACTGCCTTTTTTGCTGCTTCTGCCCATAAGCACATTGGATGATCTTGATCATGGATCATGGTCTTCACTGCTTCCATTATAGTTTTGTTCTTCCTTTCTGCTACACCATTTTGTTGAGGATTGTAGGGAGTGGTGAGCTCCCTCTTGATCCTGACATATTTGCAAAAGTTTACAAACTCTTTTGAGGTGTACTTTCCTCCATTATCTAACCTGAGTATCTTTATCTTTCTTTCAGAAAGATTCTCTATCAAGGCTTTGAATTCCTTGAATTTATTTAACACTTCATCTTTTGATTTCAAAAAGTAAACCCAGGTTTTACGAGAATAATCATCAATAAAAGATACATAGTATACATACCCACTTATGGAGGATGATGGCATTGGGCCACACACATCTGAGTGAATGAGTTCTAGGACTCTTGCTTTATTGTCTCTCTTCGGAAAAGGGTTCTTGATGTTCTTCCCTTGTGCACATCCATTGCACACACCTCCATGGTCAACCTTGATCTCTAGTAGACCTGTGACTGCCTTGCTTACATATGGTAATGCCTTGTAGTTGATGTGGGCTAATATTCTATGCCAGAGTTCACATGGATTCTCAATGGATTGGGTCATGTCTACTTCTGAGTGACCCTTTAGCTTATACAAGCCACCTTCTTCTTTTCCAATAACGATTGCTTCTTCCATGGTTTTTCCTTTGGCCCACATAAGAACTTCTCCATCTATAAAGGCAACTATGAAGCCTTTATTTTCTAAATCTAATATGGAGACTAAGTTCTTTGTCAAACCTGGTACGTATAGTACGTCCTTCATCTTCATTGGAGTCCCTGAATTAAGCTTGTAATTTGATTCTCCTACTCCCTTGATGGGGTATTGATAATCATATCCAAGTGTAACTTTCTGAGAAAACTTAATTTCTGAAAGGCGAGAGAGAAAGTCTCTTTGACCTGTCATGTGCTTGGAATCACCACTATCAATGAGGTATAGCAAAGCTTTTCGGTTAGCTACCCTTGATTCTTCTTGAATACATTCTTCCCAAAGACTATCAAATTGTAGTTTCTCCTTTCTTGCACAAATAATTTGGATGAATGCATCCCATGGTCCTGTGAGACCATTAAGGGCCGTCATTATGAGTTCGTCTTTGTCTATAGTATCTCCAATTGCTTCTAGTTGTTCTTTGAATTCTGATATTCTGGAGAAATATTCCTGGATCAATTCTCCTTTCTGCATCCTTGTATTCTTGAATTGAGTTCTTAGATTCATCTTCTGATTTATGTTCTTTCCTTCATATAACATAGTTAGGGCATCAAACATTTATTTTAGAGTCTTCTTTGAAGACACTTGAGGAATCAAGTGATCTTTGATAGAATCCGCAATGATTCTTTTGGCCCTATTTGTGTCATTTTGGTGTTTTACTTTATCTGCAGCATCGGTGGATTCTGGTACATATTATTTAACGAATCTTGCTAGGTCATTCTCTTCAAGAATGAGTTTGATCCTATACTTCCAAGCACAAATTTTTTCCACACCTTCTAGATTGTCAACAAGCTTAGTGTTTGCAAACATCTTTTACCTGGAGCTAGGAAAATGACAAAAAAATGAAAATGCTCAAAATTGAATTATGAACTTAAAAGGAGGTGCGCTTGGCTGAGGCGAGTAGTCTGGTGTGGTTAGATTTCAGAAAATCCAAAATTTACCCCTTCAAACTTGACTAACGGATTTTTGGACTGGTGCTTCTAGTTTTCTGGTACCTCTGGTTTTTTGGTACTTCTGGTTTTCTGGGACTTCTGGTACTGGTGAAAACTAGGGTTTCATTTTTCGGGAGATCTAGCAACTGAAAAGGTGCGCTGAAGATGCCAAAGTGTTCCTTAAGGTAGGGCACACTTTTCTAGATGGTTTTGGGGCTGAAATGTTTCTTCAATAAAAAGCCCTAATTTTCATGTACGACAACAGTGACGTTTTTCTTCATCTTGTGAAAGATGCTCTTCAACTTAGCTCTGATACCATGTTAGATTTTAAGCTATTATTAGGTTTATTTTCAATTCACTAGATAACCATAGCATAGATAGGATCACTGAGAAATACACAATCACAAGAGACACATCATTTATCCTGGGAAATCCTCATGGGAGAGAAAACCCAGCAAAAACTTCCTTAATATAGATAGCCAATACAATGCCAAGAGAATAAACCAAACAATATAGAAAGTCCTCTCCCAAGTATGTGTCTCTCTCTCTCTTCCTTCTTCTCCAACTACAGCTCCAAACTTGCGCTCTGATGAACAAGTGAGTGAGTGAACAAATGAGGCATTGGCCTCTCTTATTTGTACAATCTGGCAGGTGTTGAACTGAGGTGTCTTTTCACTGGCAGGGCCGACTTCTGAGGTGAAATATTGTAACCGGAAGGAGTATTATATTTATTATTGAGTCATTATTCATTATATATATCCCCTTTTGTGGATTGATCATGTCAGGCATTGTAATTGATCAAATCCCCTTTTGTGGATTGGTCAAACCCTAATTGTATTATGCAAATTAAGAAGTCGGCCTCTGGTCCTAACTAAAGTGGTTTTAACCACTAAGAAGACAAGTCGATCCTGCTCAGTTAAGAGACACATTTCCAGCGCCTTCTAGCTTGTATAAATAAAGGAATCCAACACCACATTATCTTACTCACTCATTCGCTCATCAAGTGCACAAGTTTGGTAGCTGCAGTTGGGAGAAGAAGGAAGAGAGAGGCACATTGTTCAGTGTTGGATATTCTTTAGTGTTTTGGTTTATTGTCTTGGCATTGTATTGGTTATCTATATTAAGGAAGTTTTGTTGGGTTTTCTCCCCCATGAGGGTTTCCTAGGATAAATGTTGTGTATATTGTGATTGTGTTTCTCTTAGTGATCCTACCTATGTTATTGTTATCTAGTAAATTGAAAAGAAACCTAATAATAGCTCAAAAATTAACAGTGCAATGGGTTCTTCGAGACCTAAGCTTTGATACCATGTTGATTTTTTATTAATCTAGGCTCAAGCATGAATTTTATTCTATTTTTTTCATTTTACTTGAACCATAGATAGTTGCAGTTACACCATAAACAATTTGTTGTAGTAACCAAGATCACAAGAAGAAATACAATGCACAAGTACACAAGACGTATCCTAGGAAACCCTTCTCAGCAAGCGAAGAAAACCCAGCCAATCCTTTGCTATATTCAAGAGAAAGACTTCCCACACCATAAACCTAGCACACAAAAGGGTGCTCACAAAACCTAGAAGGCTAGCGCCCAAGAGAGGTGTGCACTTCAGCCCTAGAACTTGTACTTGCTGAAATTTCCAAAATCACACTTGTGTTATGTTTCCTCAATGGGGAAATCACACTTGTGTTATGTCTCCTCAATGGGGAAATCACCTTTATTTATATTACACTGGACACATCAAAAGTGGTGTCTATTGGCACAACAGGGCCGACCACAATAACTCAGAATATAATTAATAATTACCATATTAATTGTCTTTTACATTAATTATCTTTCACTTTATGGTGGTGCTGACATGTACCCTTTACATCAAAATTAGGGTTACAGGTAAATCTAACTCTTATACAATATAGCAAGGGATCTCACACACCCACTAGTGTTCATCCACTAGGGACACGTCCACCTGTGCTCAGCCACAGGGACATCCAACTCAACAGATATCTATCTCACTGAGTCTCACAGGAGAATCATCTGGACACACACCCACGAGTGCTCAGCCACTAAGATCACATCCACATGTGCTCAGTCACAGGGACGTCCTACTCAACAGATCTCTATTTCACTAATCTCACAGGAGAATCATCTGGAATATCATATCATCTCAACTTTTTGCACAGAGGAGAACAATAAACCCATCACATGGGCTCCTTCACCCCTCACAGGGGTACACATCGTTTCATCTTTGTCTCAGAGAGAACGACACACCTAGTTCATGGGCATATTCCCTCCACAGGGGCACACAGCGTTCTATCTCTGTCTCAGAGGAATGACACACCCAACTCATGGCCTTCCTCACCCCACACAGGGGCACACAGCGTTCTATCTTTGTCTCAGAGGAATGACACACCCAACTCATGGCCTTCCTCACCCCACACAGGGGCACACAACGTTCCATCTCAAAGAGGAACAACACACCCATATCATGGGCACACCCAATTCATGGGCTCTCTCTCAGGCCGACCCACTCAGTCTGTGCCCTAGAGGATCTCTCATGTAGTTGTAATCATCAACAAGCACGTCCTTCATATTCATCGAAGTTCCTAAATCTAGTTGGTAAGTGTATTCTCCCATTCCTTTGATAGGGTATTGATAGTCATCTCCAAGTGAGACTTTCTGGGGAAAGTCTTTTTCTGTAAGGCTAGAGAGAATCTCTCTCTGACCTGTCATGTTATTAGAAGCACCATTGTTTATGAGCCAAGTATCATCTCCAGGTGTCACAGATCCTGAGAGGGCGGAGAATAAAACATAGTCTTCAATCTTTTCTTTAGTCATCTTTGTAGGTGGCTCATCATCTTAAACTGCATGGGCATGATGTCTTTCGTTGTTTCTCTTCTTGTATTCTTCCCTTCTGGCAGGAGAATTCTTAGCAATGAGTCCCAACTTATCACAATGATAACATTGATAAGAGGATAAAAAAAATTCTCTTCTTTGTCCCATCTGATATTTCTGGAATCTCCTTGGAGGATGAGATTCTTTATGGGAGTGTGTGAATCTCTTTTGAGAGTGATATTCCTTATGAAGATGGGTCTCCTTTTGGAAATGATACCTCTTCTTTCCTCCTTTAGTATGAGCAACTAAGGCTTGATCTTCATCCCTTAATAGTATGGATTCTCGGTTGGCTACTCTTGCTTCTTCTTGAACACATTCTTCCCATAAGCTATCAAAATGGAGTTTTGTTTTTCTTGCACATATAGTTTAGATGAATGCATCCCAAGGTCTTGTGATACCATTAAGAGTTGTCACTATAAGTTCATATTCATCTAGGTTGTCTCCAACTGCTTCTAATTGTTCCTTAAATTGAAAAACCCTAGAGAAATAGTCATGGATTGTTTCTCCTTTCTGCATCCTTTTACTTTTGAGTTGGGTTCTCAGATTCATCTTTTGGTTGATGTTCTTTCCTTCATACATTCTGGTTAGGGAATCAAACATTTATTTTGGATTATTCTTAGAGGACACTCGAGGGATCAAGTGATCTTTAATGGAATTTGCAATGATCCTTTGGCCCTAACCATATCCTTCTTGTACTTTGCTTTGGTTGCTTCTTCTTCGGGTTTTGGTACATTTTCTTTTATGATTTTTTCTAGGTCATTCTCTTCAAAAATGAGTCCAATTTTGTACTTCCACGCACAAAAGTTTTCCACACCTTCTAACTTGTCAACAAGCTTAGTGTTTGCAGACATCTTGACCTAGCGCTGAGAAAATGACCAAAAATTGAAAGTGCTCAGAAAGTGATTCTGAACTTACTAGGAGATGGGTTGGGCTGAGGCGAGTAGGTTGGCTCTGTCAGATTTCAAAATTTTCAAGTTTTACCCCTTGAAAATTGACCTGCGAAAATCTGGACTGGTACTTCTGGTATTGGTTCTCCTTTTCTAGTTTTCTGGTTTTTTTGGTACCAGTGAAAACTAAGGTTTGATTTTTCAGAGGTTCTAGCCATTTAAAAGGTGTGCTCAAGCTACCAGTCAATTATCTAGGCTAGGGCACACTTCACTAGATGGTTTTTAGTCAAAAATTCCATTCCAATAAAAAACCCTAATTTTCTTGTATGGCAACAGTGACGTTTTTGGTTACCCAATGAAAGGTTCTCTCTTCAGTTTAGCTCTGAAACCATGTTAAGTTTTAATTCATTTTAAAGATAATAGCACAAATAGGATTACTGAGAGAAAGATAATCACAAGGTACACAACAATTTATCCTGGGAAACCCTAATGGGGGAGAAAACCCAAAAAAAAATTCCTTAATATAGATTGTCAATATAATGCCAAGAGAAAAGACCAAACCACCAAGAATATCCAACACTAAGTATGTGCCTCTCCCTTCTCCTTCTTCTAATTGAAGCTTCCTTCAAAATTTGCGCACTAAATGAGTGACTTGAGTGAGTTAGTGAATGAGGTGTCTTCCACTCTTATTTATACTAGCTGCCAAGCGCTAGGGTTATGTCCTTTCATCAAGTAGGGCCGACTTCTCCAACTAGTGGTTAAAACAACTTTAATTAACCCTAGGGGACAACTTTATAATCAACACCATATAACCATGCTTTGACCAATCCACAAAAGGGGATTTGGTCTTAAACAAAGCCCGACATGATCAATTCACAAAAGGGGATTTGATCTATAAGAAAATACCTCAATTATAATTAAAATATTCTTCGCAATTACAATATTTCAACACTCCCCCTTAACAAGAAGGGTATTCTACTGACATAACCCAATACAACATCATTGTTGTCCCTTGACGAAGTTTTGGGAGATTTTTGGTCATATTGACCTATTTTGGGACTTAGACAGCCTGTCGAAGGAGGAGCGCAAGACGAAGCGGAGATCCCAGGATCTCGGCCAACTTTTGGATCATTTTTGGGTTTTTGGGAATATGTAACGGGAATGGGATGTCGGTCCATGGGTTTACCCATGTTTAGGCCTATTTTTTATGTATAAATAGAAGACTAGGCAATGTAAGAAGTAGTTGAATAGTGCATCTATGTGATGTGAATGTATGCTAAGTGCGAGTAGAGTCTGTAAGTGCTTTGTGCATCATTTTAAGAGACTTGCAAAGCTAAGTGAAGGTATTCGTAATAGATTATGGAAGGCTGAGTGTTGTAACGCAAGGAAGAAGGATCTAACGAGCTGCGCAGATCTTTTGTCATGTGCGGAGTAAGGGTTTTGATCGCTTTGTGCTTCTAACCGATTGACTGAAGATAATAAAGAAGAAAAGTTGGTGGACGTAGCCCCAGGGTGGGGGTGAACCACGTAAACATTGTTCTTGTCTGGATGTGTTTATATCTTCTTTTGCTAAGTGCTTAGAGATTATTACATAGATACGCTTATGCTTAGTGCTAATGATGTATAAGAATGTTAGATCTGATCTATAGGAAGGTGTTGATTTCTTGATCTGCTAGATCTGACCTATCTATTGATGCTAAGTGCTTAAGTACATTATATCAGTGTGAATGTTGTGAAGCCCTATTTTATCAGCGAAGTGATTATTGATTGTATATTGAGGAATTGACGGTGCTAAGTGTTTTATTAAGTATTATAATGACAGATTTGTGTTCCAGCTAAGGTTGTAGACACCTAAGCCTTGCAACCACCCCTGCCTCTACCTCGGGTGAGACTTCATCTGCTTCACAGGTGTTGCCAAAAGGGTCGGTAGTTAGGGATTTGTTGGTGCGTTGTTGTAGCGTTGAACCCTGGGTCTGTCCATGTGCCAAGAAATGGTTCTGTTGTCAAGACTTGAAACCATGATTGTTAAGAACTAAGGAAGAAGAAGCTTTGTGCAAAGTTTTGATCTAAAACTGAGAAAGCTCTGAGCGTACCTCTGTTTCTCTGGTGCGCAATGTTCTACTTAGTTTGAAAATCTCTGTGCTAAGGAAAATAAGTTTGATCTGTAGAAAAGAGGCAAGATCCAGAAGCTTTGCACCCTGAGAAAGGTAAAGATGAGAATTCTCGATTAAAAAGAGGTAAGATCTGTAAGCTCTGATAAAGTAAGAATAGTTAAAACTTTTAGATCTGGAAGCTTTGTGCTCTGTAGAAGTAAGATAAGTGGAATTTTTTGTTTCTAGAGTATGGATCTAGGTATGTTTAATAGAGTCTATCCTAGTTTGAAAACTAGGGTATTAATAGATGAAAGAAGATTTGATATGAGTAGATCTGATAAGAATAGTGAAAGATATGTTATACCTATGCATAGAAAGAATATTTGGACTAACAAATGGATGCAGGATCCTAGAAAGAATTTATTGCAGGTTAGCTCCTATGATCCTAGCGCGTAGTACAGGAGAAGTTGGGGATCATTTAAAAGAAAGAGAGGATTAACCCTCTGTTACAGCTGCAGAAAAATGAGACATCTTGCTAAGGCATGCCCTGGGAGAAGACCTGGTTGTCTTTGTTGTAAAGATATGAACCATGAAGTATTGATTTTCCCTAGAATGATTACTAATCTTGAAAGTATGAACACAAGACAAGAAAACCCTAAGGCAGATTCAGAAACTAAGGCTATAGAAGAACCCCAGAAAAAATCAGAGAAGGTATTGCTACAAATGAAAGAAACCTTGAATGACCACCGACATGTTATATTATCAGACATCTTTAAAGACAAGGAATACCTTGAAGCAAGAATAGGAGACTTCGACATTGACTGTGTTCTAGATTAGGAAACACAAGTGAATATCATGACAGAGAGAACTGGGAAAGCTATAGGAAGGCCTGCTATGATTCCTTCATTAGGAGGAATAGGGTTATTCAGAGGAAAAATGGTAAACCCATGTGGAAAGCTCACTCAGATATCTATGAATGCCAATGGAACTTCGACGGAAGAAGATTTTGAGATTATTCAATTTATTGAGGACCGCGCCCCGTTTACCATGTTACTAGGGAAACCTTGGATTGAAAGAGATCAAGCCAGACGAAAAGAAGAAGAAGAAGTTTTGGAGCAGAAGAGACAAGAGTTAAAATATTTCATGACTAGAAGGATCGCATACTTGATTGAAGAACAAGAGAATAGGTCGAAGCTATTTAACACTAGAAACCTAGATGTCGAAGCTGCAAGAACATTAGAAGACCCACAGAAGACTGAAGTACCTATCTCAGATAAAGAAGAGGTGTTAATCCTGAATCCTAGGAAAGAATCTCAACAGCGCGAAATGACTATGTCCAAAGATGATAAGAATCAGAATGGAAAAAGGACTACCGAGACGAAGCTCACTGGGAGGAAGGCTAGAAAGCTAAGTAAGAAGAGAGCTAAGTTTGAAAAGTTACAGAATCTTCCGGAGGGAACTTTGCGGACAGAAAATTTGCAGAATGGGAGCTTCGTCGGGATATCAGAACAACAACACATGGCACTTCACCATGGTGAGGCAATATAATCGTTGGGACCAATATATCAATTTGACTGCCACTCCGAACGGGTTAGAAAACATTAATAGCTCAACACCAGACCATTGGACTGCGTCATAACAGACAGAGCAAGAGTTAATGACGCTTCATACCCATTATAAGTGAACCATTGTCGAGTTGTCTATTTATCTCATTACGCCATGCATAGAGAACACTTTTTCTAAACCAAGAATTTGAGCCCGCAGACCATGTGAATTGTATACAGTGACCATTGCCCTCTTGTTGTTTATTCTAGTGCAGTATCTGAGTTAATTGTGAACCCAATATTATTAATCCCAAGCGCTTATGTCCGATGAGCTCATCGCAGTTGAAGAATCAGTAACAAAAGTACTCCTCAACTTGATGACTGAAAGAGTCATGTCGGAGAGAGGATTGTCTACCGGTCTACAAGCATCATCGACAAGAGGATTGTCGGCCTCTCAGTCCACTGCTCGAGCTGGACCATCACAGCCTGCAGATGAGAAGCAAACCAAGCACAGAGACGATCTCGCGAATGCTAAGTTGATTCTGAGCATTTTACCCGCCTATCTACCACCTATGAGCGACACAATAAATCGAGACAGTGTGCCCAGAGACTTTGAGTACGAATTGGTCACTGCATACCTCCCGAAGGGGATACGCGTGGTTCACGCATATCAAGAAAAGATAGCAGCGTTGAAGTTTAGTAACTTCAACCTCGGCGACAGGAAGTTATATAGCATGCTCGCCCCACGCAAGTACCTGACCAGGACAAAAGTAAATAATTCTAAGATCGTCCCTCAGTCATGGACCCATAACCTCCCACAGTGCACACTACTCAACGTCATGAATATTCCTCACTTCGGAAGACACCAAGAAGTGAATGCATGCATCAAATTGTTGTTGTCCTATTACCATGGTGGATACTTGTGGTTAAACGTCGTATCACAGTGGATCCAGCATTGATCAATCGGATCACAGGGCTGAGTATGCAAGGCCCTGACCCACAAGATTTATATCCTGGAAAAACCATGGATTGCGCTTTAGCTCAAAGGATAAAAGACACCTACGGCGATGTTGAGAAAGGCACGAGAGGCTACAAGGTAGCTTCTATCCAAAGCGGTGCAGTGCACCTATCCTATCAATTGATCGCGGGAAAGTTGGTCTGCAAGAACCGACCCACCCAAGTCACTGGTTTTGTAGTCGACCTTGCAGGGAAGTGCGCAAAGGGCCTATAAATGAATTGGGCGAAGTACCTTGTGAAACAGTTGGAACTAGACTGCAGGGAAGCGCAAGATCAAGGATATGAGTTCCACTTCAGTTGGCTTCTAATCCTGATTGCTTTCATCACATGGGAGATGCCGGAAGGTGCGACCTTCCCGGACATCGAGCCCTTTGAACCTATGGCTGTGAATTTCAGTACACTATGGTATTCCAGTGAGATGAACAAGCAATGGAAGTCAAATGTCGTATTCCACAAATATTACAATCAACTGAATTTAGATATCCAATCCGAGCCTCGCATCACGCCAAATACTCTTCATCGTTTTTGGACTTTAATGAAATTCAGCATGGACCGCCATTTCATTTATATTATAGCGGGCGCTGACGAGCACAAGCAGCAACTTCAATCTTACTACAAGCTGACAAAGGAGGAATTAGAAGAAATCACTAAGGACTGGTCGACGGACCTCCTCATTCCAGCATACCCTGCGGAGATATCCGATTTAGAAAGTCCCGAAACTACGTCGGATACACCCGGACCTAGCAAGATAAACAAGACCGAAGAGATCCATGATTTAGACAACGCATCTGTGAAGACCGCTTCCATCTCAGCATAGAAAGGAGGAGATAGCAGAGAGATAGATGGCGTAGAAGTTGAAAAAAAGAAAGGCGAGGTTACACCGCCTAGAGACGAGGAGGATCCCTCGAAGAAAAGGAAGGTTTCCCTGCCGAAACCTTCCTCCCGGAAGAAAGTGAAAGCAACCATGACCAAAATGCAGACCATCCTCACCTCCGACAACTTCGATTTCACCATAGCAGCCCTGAATGATGCTTCGTTGGAGATAGCAGAGAAGCAAGAAGATAAGCAGGAGGAGGTGTTCCATTGGATTAAGGATGAGCTCCAAGGAGTACAACAGGCACTACAATCCAGCCGCACTGTCTTCATTGCGCCTCTGTCGGCAGGAACATCAGAACTGGGAGATGAGCCAGCTCAACTCCACCACATCGTTGATACAGTCAAAGCTCGCCTTTGACAAGCTCAGGAAGAAACAACGCAAGATACCCAGGCTTTGGCACAAGTACAGGGAAACCTTGCATAAAAACGTAGTACTGCAGAATAGGAAAATCTTGCTCTGCAAGCGAAGTGGGATGAAGAAAAAGAAAAACTGCAGCAAAGCAAGGAACAGTTGCTCGCAGAGCAACTCGAAGTAAAGGAAATGGTTCACAGAGCACTTCACTCTGTGACAGTCATAGAAGTAAAGACCGAAGAGCGAGTTCCACAGCAGGTGGCACAACTTGAAGAAGTAATCCAGCAGCTCCAGCAGCGCATAGAAGACTTGGAGCTCTGCACTGTGCCCGAGACCCCTCAAGATGTAAGAGACCAAAGGGAAGCAACTGCTCGTAGTGCAGTTGACAGACTAAAAGCTCTTTCCTTGGAGTGCAAGCAATTGAGTAACCGCAGCGCCCAAACAAATGAGAAACTCACCGAGAATCTAGAGTTACAGGCATTAGAGTCGCATCTCAAGGAAGCAAATCAACACGCAAACACACTACAGGCGCAGTTGAAGGCCTTGTCGGCCGTGGAAATAATGAAGCGGTCTCAAGAGCAACGCACTGCCTAGTAGCAGATCCATACAATTCAAATCAGAGTGATGGAAGTTACTCAATGGATTCAACCAATGAAAGATAAGGCATTCCAATTATTCACAGAGGTTGAAAGTCGAGCAGAGCTAGAACAGGTTCTCATCACAGCAGAACGACGCCTAGAAGGGCACGTGAACTACGCAATGATCCAGGAGTTCACCGAGCAAGAGGTCGTCACACAGCAGCAGGTCGAAGTAGCTCGAGCCAAGCTCGAGGCGATCGAGGAAGAACTGATTAGACCATAGTGACTCGGGACGAGTCACAGATGAGTGTTGGGGGCTTGTTGGCCCTTGACCAAGTTTTGGGAGATTTTTGGTCATATTGACCTATTTTGGGACTTCGACTGCCTGTCGAAGGAGGAGCGCAAAACAAAGAAGAGATGACGGGATCTCGACCCACTTTTGGATCATTTTTGGGTTTTGGGGAATATGTAACGGGAATGGGATGTCGACCCATGGATTTACCCATTTTTAGGCCTATTTTGTATGTATAAATAGAAGGATAGGCAATGTAAGAAGTAGTTGAATAGTGCATCTATGTGATGTGAATGTATGCTAAGTGTGAGTAGAGTCTGTAAGTGCTTTGTGCATGACTGTAAGAGACTTGCAGAGCTAAGTGCAGGTATTCATAACAGATTGTGGAAGGCTGAGTGTTGTAACGCAAGGAAGAAGGATCTAGCGAGCTACGGAGATCTTCTGTCCTGTGCAGAGTAAGGGTTTTGATGGCTTTGTGCTTGTAACCGATTCACTGAAGATAATAAAGAAGAAGAGTTGATGGACGTAGCCCTAGGGTGGGAGTGAACCACGTAAACACTGTGTTGTCTTTCTTTGTGCTTGTCTGGATGTGTTTATATCTTCTTTTTCTAAGTGCTTAGAGATGATTAGATAGATACACTTATGTTTAGTGCTAATGATGTATAAGAATGTTACATATGATCTATATGAAGGTGTTGAGTGCTTGATCTACTAGATCTGGCCTATCTATTGATGCTAAGTGCTTAAGTATGTTATATCAGTGTGAATGTTGTGAAGCCCTGTTTTATCAGCGAAGTGATTATTGATTGTATATTGAGGAACCGATGGTACTAAGTGCTTTATTAAGTATTATAATCACATATCTGTGTCCCAGCTAAGGTTGCAGACACCTGAGTCTTGCAACCACCCCTGCCTCTACCTCAGGTGAGACTTCATCTACTTCGCAGGTGTTGCCGAAAGTGTCGATAGTTAGAGCTTTGTTGGTGCGTTGTTGTAGCGTTGAACCCTGGGTCTACCCTTATGCCAACAATCATCATCAGAAGAAGGAGAGGACAACATCATTATCACCATCTGGAACATTGAATGGCACATCTATAAATCATCGAAAGTTTTTCTCATCATCAATAACATCATCTTTCACAGCGTGGAGTTGGAGTAGCATCATCATCATCTGCATCAACATCAATTAGTATAACAGTAATACAACATCATCAATCAGTACAATATTGATACAACATCATCATCAACAGCACGAGGTTGATACAACATCATCAACATCATCAGCATGAGGCTGAGATAACAACATCATCAACATGAGGCTGAGATAACAACATTATCAACATCATCAGCACGAGGTTGAGATAACAACATCATCAGCATGAGGCTGAGATAACATCATCATCATCATATGGCAACAGAATGAGGCAGGTGCAATAATAACATTTTATGGTACTCTGATAGATAGTCCTTACAGGACCTTCAGGATATGATTAGGAATCAAAAGATTCCCTAGGATATAAAATCCTAATGGAGCTACCACGTGGTACTCTGACAGATCATCCATATCGTACCTTCGGGATCGTCTAAAGTTAATTTTCCTTTATTAATGCCTAAGTATAATATCTAATTGACCATTATAAGCTAATATTTACTTTAACATTTTTATTATTTTATAATTTTGTTTGCAATAGTGTTGATTTTTAGATCATAGTTTCAAAAATGTTGCAATTTTAAGCCTAAAACAAAAATCAAATGTGCAACTTGTAGCACCATGTTTCTATTTGAAGGGTGATTTTGAAGTTTCGATGCACAACGTTATCAGTTGTCAAGGCCATGGTTTCAAAATAGTTGTAATTCTTGAAATTAGTGTAGCTGCAAGAGCCATTCTCTAGTAGGATGGCATAAGACCCTAGCTGTGAGCTAGGGCCCCCAATACACTCCTGGGGTTCTTGGTTTGGGACCAAGTAGTTTGAGCCATGGTAGGTTATCTCATGATTAGATCACGAGCACCATCATCACTATCAATATCATTTTATAGAATCAACTTCATCATCTCTCGAAGCCATACTCCATCTGAGTAATCAAACATGATGTTAAATAAGTCACTCACTCCACAGAATGATACAAGAACCATTCTTCTAATTCAGACATATGTTGTATAAGAATAACTATTCCAACAGATGTTGGAAGCCACGCCATGGGCTACAAAGACTATTCTTCTAATCCATACATACGTCCTAGAAGAATAAATGTCCTAGACCATTTTCCGCCTGGAATGTTTGTCCACTAGCACACTGACTATCCATCTAGTTGTTAATCATTTTCAACACTACTGGTAGTCTACATGGAAATCAGAACAATTTCATTCAATAGAACACAACTATGTCTACCCATAGTAGTACACAACTACTATTAAGTGGTACACAACCACACCAAGTAGCACACAGCTACTTAATCAGTGACACATAGTCACAACTAGTGGAACACATCCACCACAGTAGCATACATCTACTGTCCAGAGACATACAGTCTCCATAGAAATCATATCATCTAATATCAACCTGCATAGAAACAATATCATGATATAAACTGAGTCATCTGGGCAATTCTTCCACTCACATCTGTGAGATCTGGAAGAGCATCTTCCCTTAGAAAGTAAAACATCATCCATGGGCTATCTGGACTATTCCTCTCAAGCATAGAAGAATAATTGTCCCTGATTTATGAGCCTAGACCATTCACCTAATTGGGCCATTCCTCCGGCACTAATCCTAGTGCAACCTGGAGAGAATGAGTCTGCACTAGGGAATGTTTGTCCCTGATTTTTGAAATTGGACCATTCACCTAACTCGCCCATTCCTCTGGAACTAATCATAGTGAAACTTGGAGAGAATGAGTATGCCCTAGGGAATGACTATCTAGACCATTTACTAACAGAAATGATTGTCCTGCACCAACCTCCAGAACGCACCATTCTTCGAAACTACTCACAACTATGAACTTCGAAAGAATGATTGCCCGGCGAGATGGACCATTCTACTTAACCACTACTTAGAGTGATTGCGAAGAAAAATGATTGTCCTAGACCATTCCCCCACATTGGCCACAAGGGGAATCATTGTCTATGGTACATCAGCAATCTATCGAACCATTTTCATTACGAAAATGACTGTCCGATCTTAACCATTTTCCAAACTGGAAAATGTATGTCTGTCAGAAATCTCAAACCACTTACCGGACTTGAAAGGAACTGCTCATCCTGGACTTTTTCAAACTAAAAAATGATTGTCCATAAATCAATAACACATCAGTGCTCCCTCCCAACCTGGTAGTAATCTCTTCCTTTTTCAAAAAGGAAGTCATATCCTCGAGCCCCAGCTTGCAAACTTTTCATCTTGGATAGAGGTTTTACCAAAATATCTGCTATTTGTTCATCTATGGAGATATATATATTGGAGAACCACTTCTCTTTTCTGGAATTCATCATGGATAATATAATGCTTGATCTCAATGAACTTCGGTCTGTCATGGAACACTGGTTTTCTTTGAAGGATTCATATAGCTCTGATCATTACAATATATCATGGTCGAATTCAGCACTTATGTTTCCTGTTAGCTCATGACATCGTGGAAAGGCTCAACTGAAACATATTCAAGTAGCACTTCTTCTGTCATCATGAGAGTTTGCCATGGATTAGAAATCCATCATCCCAGACTTCTGAGTAACTGTTCTGATACACTATCTCTGTCATAGAAATTTTTCACCACGTTTTTGTTGTATATGAGATACTCTGCATCAAGTCGTTTGAATCCATAGAAGGTCTTCTTATATCTGCATACATGGGTCTCTTTCTGGTATACCTCAAAACCTTGAGATTTCTTTACATAAGATTTTTCCCAAATTCTCTGTTGGGAAGAACAATCTTTTACAACCAATTGATGTATACTTCAATCCATGGACACTGCAAGAGATATAATAGCTCGGATAGAGGTATATCTGGTTTACAGGAACAAGTTGTTATCATAGTCTTCTTCTCCTTCTGGAAGAACCTCTAGTTCTGAATCTCGCAATGCTTCCATTCATAACCCTTTTTCACAATTTCTTACATATATTGTTTTTCATCATAACTTCCATTTCTTCTGCTTGATTGCTTCTAGTGGGTTCAAACCAAGCTAGTAGTCTTGTGATTCTCAATATAATAACTAGTTGTTCTGGCTTTTCTTTCTTTCTTGGAATCTTCATGTTCTTCCTCATGTTTCACTTTAGCTCTTGGGTCCATGGAGTCTTCTATAGATTCCATGCCCTGAAGATTTCAACTTCTTCATTTCATCATAGGATCATGGATGTAGATGGACAACCAAGAATACTTTGAGGCTTCTTTTCGAAGAAGACTTCTTCTGAACACGTGTTGCTTATCATGGTTGCTACTTTCAATGGGAACAAGGACAGATACTTCATAATCCTCAATGGATCATATCATTTAGGATTATCTCCCTCTTAATCCTTGCTTCATGCATGAATTCATGCACTTCTTTTGGAATTATGTAATCAGCTCCCTCCATCTAAGAGAGACCACGCTTTCGTCTGCATCCTTATTGCCTTCTGCAAAGTGTCACAAGTCTTTTTCTAATTTCCTCTTGATTGTTGACTTCTTTCTGTTTTGACTTCTTCTAGGTCTCTTCAAGTTTGATTTTGATTTTGGATTATCTGGAAGTTGTTAATTATATAATAGCTTCCACAGGAATTGTTACCAAGGATTGTCAATGTACTTCATCTTCATGTGTATTGCTTGACATGTAGTCATCGTGATAGCAATCCTTCTCTTGTTATTCCTCCATAGATATTTGTTTCACTTGAACATCTTATCTTCTAGTATATAGATATGCAAGATATATATAAAAACCATGTAAACATGGTATGTACAATAACTATGAAGAATATTGTTACCTTGACTTAGAATAAGAAGTATGTTTTATCCTGCTTGGCCTTCTTTGAAGGTTCCCTTTCTTCGGAAATTGTTGCTTTGTCTGTTTCCTTTCTTTTTCTTAACTCGGGACAATGATTCCTGTAGTGACCATATTTTCGACAGTTGAAGCATTGTATATTTGACATATCCTTTTCTTGATTTGGTTTCTTCCTTGAACCAAACATCTTCTTATTTCTGAAATTCTTGAACCTTGTTGTGAAATCTTGATCATCGTATTTCTTTTGGGGTTTCTCTTTTGCATTAATCCTTGATTCTTCTTGTGCACAGCAAGTCCAAAGTTCTTCAAATGTGGGGTAATCCTTTCTTGTGTTCATGCTTGTGGCAAATGCATCCCATGTCTTGGGAAGAACTGAGTACTATATTAACGAGGTCCTTCTCTGAAATGATTTCTTCAATAGCTCGTAGTTGATCTCTTAACTGAGAGATTCTCACAAGGTATGATGTTATGATGTCATCATCATTCATTTTCATGTCACAAAGCTCATTCTTCAGACTCATTACTTGTCCAATGTTTCTGACTGAGAAGAGGTTAGTTAGGGCATCGTACATCTTCTTAGATGAGTCAAGATGAGAGATGTAGGGTATCAAGTGGTCTTTTACAGAGTCCACTATGATACTCATGGCATTGTTGTCATTGTCTTTGAACTTCTCCATAACTACAACGTTATGAGGTTCCTTCTCTTTTCCTTCTTCAAATTGTGGTTCCACGATCTTTCCTTTCACGATATCCAACACTTTATACTTGGAAAGGATGAGGTCAATCCTTTTATTCCATGCTCTGAAGTTAGAAGCCCCTTCTAACTTGTTTTCTGACTTCATAGAGTAAGTCACAACTGCTTTGACTTGGTCAACCTTTGACTTTGACTTGGTCAACCTTTGATTTTAACCAAAAACTCAAACTTGGTGTCTTGGCTTGCTAAGAGTACCAGGAGGTGCGTTGGGTTAGGGCACACTAGGTTATACAGAAATTAGGTCAATCTCTTCACTTAAGGTGCCTCAACAAGAGGGTTAGGGTTTCGTTGTTGCAGCAAAAACTGACTGCAACTACAATTGTAACTGAGCAAATCCTCTCAATCTATCTTCCAATGGTTAGACTATCCGAAGATAGTGTGGGCCCATAACCTGTTAGAATAATAGATGTGCTCGTTTAACCATAGACAATATAGCAATATTGTCACCCAACCATAGGTCGAAGCCACCCCCAAGCACCTTAACCTTGACAAAAAATAATTCCAGAAGAAAAACATAGGCCTAATAGCCAATCAAGATAGTGTGTCAGTCTCCATAGTTATCATACCAAGAAGAAATTCAAAACCATAACCAATAGAAATTCCAAGCCTAAACTGAGAATACAGGTTGCAGTAGCTACAGCTGCAGCTGCAGCTACTCTCCAGACTTCTGCACTTACTCAGTTTATGCAGTGCGCACTCTTACATTTCTATAGTTGCGAGTTGTGTCCTCAAAATGAGCTCTAGCGTCCTTTATTTATATTGTTTCTCCTTAGTTGTCTGTGCCGACTTCTCATTCTGGAGGCTAAACACTCAATATTAAATATTTCCTTTAGTCGACTTGTCTTCTAGGGTTATGTCCAATGCTTTAGGGTTTCTTCCTGGAATATTCTATTCTCGCCAGGGTTACACATGGAGGTTAATACCGCCCGCAACTACCATAATATCAACACCTGGTACATAGAGCACTGTTGATTTTTTATTAAGATAGACTCAAGCATGAGGTTTATTCCATTTTTTTCATTTTACTTGAACCATAGATAGTTGCAGTTACACCATAAAAAATTTGTTGCAGTAACCAATATCACAAGAAGAAATATCATGCACAAGTACACAAGAAGTATCCTGGGAAACCCTTATCAACAAGGGAAGAAAACCCAACCAATCCTTTGCTATATTCTTTAAGAGAAAAACCTCCCACACCATAAACCTAGCACAGAAAAGGATGCTCACAAAACTTAGAAGGCTAGTGCCCAAGAGAGGTGTGCACTTCAACCCTAGAACTTGTACTTGATGAAATTTCCAAAATCACACTTGTGTTATGTTTCCTCAATGAGGAAATCACCTTTATTTATATTACACTGGACACATCAAAAGTGGTGTTTATTGGCACAACAGGGCTGACCTCAATAACTCAGAATACAATTAATAATTACCATATTAATTATCTTTTAGATTAATTATCTTTCACTTTATGGTGGGTTGGATCTGTACCCTTTACATCACAATTAGGGTTACAGGTAAATCTAACTCTTAGACAATATAGCAAGGGATCTCACACACCCACTAGTGATCAACGACTAGGGGCACGTCCACTTGTGCTCAGCCACAAGGACATCCAACTCAACAAATCTCTATCTCACTTAGTCTCACAGGAGAATCATCTGGACACACACTCACTAGTGCTCGTCCACTAGGATCACGTCTGTTGACGATAAAAATCGCAACGATGATTTCGCCTGCAAAGTATTGCTAAAACCTATTATTTAAACTAAGTTAATGATATATAATACTAGTAGGTGGGACCCCCTTGTAGATTGAAGGATCGGAGATAGTCTTATTACACATTTTATGTTGATGTTTCGATACTCCTTACAGGGTTCTACATGATTGATGATGAAGTATTGGTTTTGTTTGCAACATAATGGCAGGTGGATAATGCATTTTATGTGTTGATTCTATTACTCTAAGCTCTAAATTCAATGTTATCAATGGCTTATATTCATTGTTATTACATCGCTATTGTAACCATGATTCATATCCCGTTACACCTGCACAAGACACATGTTAGTTATAACAAGAGACAAGAGCAATATGGAATAAATCCAACAAAAGGGAATTATTCTATACTATATGCAAATGAAATTAAAGGAATTGATGTTAGTCCTAACTAGAAATGTTAGTGGCTATACGATTTGTATTGAGTTATGTTGGGAGCATTTGATATATGAAATGGTATGGTTTTGACAATGGTTAATATGGATTGGGTGGTGCAATTGGCAAGCAATGTATGCAAGTTTCGATGCATGGATTAATGGTTTGGTTAGATGCCGTGTACTATGTAATTGAATTAGATGGAGGATGGAAACGACGTGTAGTAAATGCATGGCACTCCATACTTATCCCATTGGGTCCTCACCCTAGCATGGTTATTTTTCATTTTGGTTTTGTTGTGGTTAAACTCTGAGATTCAGGCGTGAAAGGTATTGCTCGACTAAGCTCGCAGTTTTAAGCCCATTGGTTACAGGTATGGTTTTTTTCGCTCATCCATGAATTCGCTCTGTGTATGAAGTGAACGTTGGCTCGGTAATGTGTTGGTCTGTGTTTTCTTGAGGTTGGAAACTGTGTTAACGCGTGGTGTTTTCTCTAGAATGATTGTTTGTGTTATTTGTTGCAAATGGAAAAATCAATGGTTGAAGTTGTGATTTCATTAGTTGTTCTATGTGGTGGAAACCGTGATGGATATTTGTTGTCTTTATGGGTTTTTGTTGGAGGGTTTCACTCTGTTAACCTTGTTGGTCGTCTCCTCACAATTATGGAAACCACACCCAGTTGTATTTGGTGCTACAGGTTGTTGTGTATGTTTTGAACCACCTTTTGGTCACTGCATATCCTTTTCACATGTTCGTGGGCCCATTTTGCATTATTGGTATCTGTGCAATTGGTTATGGGGTGGCTATCATGCCAAGAAGCATGCTTTAGGGTTGTTGGTAGTACCTGGGCTCTGCATTTCTATCAGCATTATTCAGCTATTGGGGAAAAACATGAGGGTTATGCCTCTGCATGTTATTGGTGTTGGTCACTGGCCAGTGAGAAATCTTTGCCCCTCTCCATCGTGGTCTACCCTAACTAGAGTTGAACTAACACCCTATTCTACAAGGCTAAGGTTTATGAGGCTTGTGGCTCCAATGTGCTTGTCTAGAGGGTCTCTGACCTACTGTCGATAAGGTTGACCTTCAATCTCCCTGTGTTTGGTGACCGAGCGAACCCTTGATTATTTTGTTCATTAGTTACAAAGCCTGATTTTAATAAACTAAACTAGTCACACCTTGTCGGGTATCTTGTTGACTGTCATGAGTTGGTTGAGTAGTGTTGACAGTGGTTTTGATTATTGGCTCGTCTCTGTTTGATCCGGTCGATTGGAGAGTTGTAATTGAAAATGATAATTGGTATATAATTTTTGCATTATTTTATTCTGGCAGTTGAATCGATAACTCAACATTGTTTAATTGGTTGATTGAGAGTAAGCATAAATGTATAGTCACAGAGATGCCTCCTTTCGTTATGTGTTAGTCTGTGTGTTCCTACAACATGGTATAAATTGAAGTGGTGGTTGTTGTTGTTGTGTGTTTAATTTGTCTGATCGGGATTATTGCAAGTTGAAAAATTGATAATTGTGGCCTGGCTATCTATGGTGTATGATTTATAGACATCATGCATCGTTTTGTTTTATTGCACCATCATATATGAGCACGGGGTTTTGGTAGTATGGTTTCATTGCAAATTTAATTGTTAATTTTTTCAAAGGAATGGGATCGGGCATGTTCAAAAAAATAGTCTGTCAACTCAGGAAAGAGTTGTGTCTATGTTTGATTTGACAAATTAAATTATGGGCAATGGTTGATGTTTTTTTTTTTTTTATGCTGAACAAAGTTGAAGCAATATGACTGTGTGTTCCTTGGATTTTGTTTTAAATATAAAAGGGAAGGAATTGAAAAGAAACATAATTCTTTTAAACAATATGGGTGAAAGTCATGATGATTCTGAGTATAGTTATATTATGTGCTAATTGAAAGTCTTTAAGGAAATTGAATGTGGGACAGTGAACAAGTTTTAACACACAGTAATTGTTTAATTGGCCACAGTAATTGTTTAATTGGCGCTGGAATAGTTGTATTGAATACAGAATTGTTTTTATGGATTACTTAATTGGTTTTTCGAACAGTGTTCGCTCTTTTCCCCTACCATTATTTCACTTTTCTCTCATTGCAATTCCCCTCGCCTTCTTATATTCACTATGTTGAAATTCTGAGGTCCTATGAGGCTGCCATCTAAGGTCTGTCTTTGACCTTAGTATGGCTCTAAGTTTCAACTATATGGCTGTCTTCTTTTGTTGTTTTAGGACAACAAACAGTCATCCCACTTTCTGCTCAATGTTTTATAGGTTAAGTGCTCTTTTAAGGTGCCCTTGCAAGTGTTTTCTTTTCTCAATGTTAGCACATGCAATATAACTTAAAACACATAACACTACCTCTAGATCTTGAACTTTAAAATGTTGATCTACACTTCTAAACATGCATAAATTTGACACATGTATTTTTGGTCAACATGACCCTGGATAAAACCCCCCCGGGGAAAACCAGTTTGGGATATATGTCTATATAATTGTGATTAAAGCAAGAAATACAACAAGTAATGAAATACAATGGAACCTGTATACATAGCAAGCTCCTCACGAGCCTTGCAACAAGAACTAGAAAGAGAAGAGCCCAAAACTGTGGTGTGCCATCTTCCTTTGTTGCTCTCTGAACTGAACTGAGGCTCCCAAGCTCATATGTAGCCCAATGAAGAAATCCCTCCACAGGAATGTCCTCTCATGTGTTGCCTCTCCATAGAAACTGTCAGAGCTCAAATCCTCCAAGCAGATTTACTACCAGGTAGCTGCCAGTCATCTCAACCCATGCGCCCTCCTCCTAGCAGAAATGATCACAATAAATAAACAGAGACTGAAGCTGGATATCTCTCACCATGAAAGCATGCACCCTCCTCCTAGCCTCCTCATGCATCAGACCTCATATGGATCTGACAAGACCTCCTCTCCTGGTG
>ML780121.1:294884-305595 GCA_009831015.1 Picea engelmannii
AAAGAGAGGTACCTTCAGATCTGAAGTTTACCCACTGTTTTGGACTGTAAACTTGCTGTCCAAAACAGCCAACAAATCTGATATAAAAACTTCTCCAAACTGCCCAAAAAGTGCTCCAAAATCAACAAGTCTAAGCCACCTTTAACTCTGATACCATGTTGAAATTATGAGGTCCTATGAGGCTGCCATATAAGGTCTGTCTTTGACCTTAGTATGGCTCTAAGTTTCAACTGTATGGCTGTCTTCTTTTTCTGTTTTAGGACAACAAACAGTCATCCCACTTTCTGCTCAATGTTTTATAGGTTAAGTGCTCTTTTAAGGTGCCCTTGCAAGTGTTTTCTTTTCTCAATGTCAGCACATGCAATATAACTTAAAACACATAACACTACCTCTAGATCTTGAACTTTAAAATGTTGATCTACACTTCTAAACATGCATAAATTTGACACAGGTATTTTTGGTCAACATGACCCTGGATAAAAAACCCCGGGGGAAAACCAGTTTGGGATATATGTCTATATAATTGTGATTACAGCAAGAGATACAACAAGTAATGAAATACAATGGAACCTGTATACATATCAAGCTCCTCACGAGCCTTGCAACAAGAACTAGAAAGAGAAGAGCCCAAAACTGTGGTGCGCCCTCTTCCTTTGTTGCCCTCTGAACTGAACTGAGGCTCCCAAGCTCATATGTAGCCCAATGAAGAAATCCCTCCACAGGAATGTCCTCTCTTGTGCTACCTCTCCATAGAAACTGTCAGAGCTCAAATCCTCCAAACAGATCTGCTACCAGGTAGTTGCCAGTCATCTCAACCCATGCGCCCTCCTCCTAGCAGAAATGATCACAATAAATAAACAGAGACTAAAGCTGGATATCTCTCACCATGAAATCATGCGCCCTCCTCCTAGCCTCCTCATGCATCAGACCTCATCTGGATCTGACAAGACCTCCTCTCCTCGTGAGCAACTGAAGAAATCAAGTGCACCCTCCTCTCAAGATGCGCCTCTCCTCCATGAAAATGCTCCTAACAAGAAAGGAAAGCTAAGGCTCCATGGATGAACTCACCATGCAAGCTCCAAGCTCCAAAAGTTTCTCTCAAACTCTCAAGGGTTTTGGCTCAAACCCTCATGAAGTGCACCCCTTCTCCTCCTCAAGATGTGCACCCTCCTTCTCTTCCTCACAAGTCTCAAGTGAAGAAAATGAGTCTCCAAATGCACTTTACCCTCCTCATGCCAACCCTAAAAGATCAATGGCCTAGATTAGATCTAGCCAAGTCTAATCAATGGGTGAGATCAACTCTAATAATCTCACTAAGGAAACCCACTTTCCTTAGTTGCTTTATGTCTATTAATTCACCCACATTGTGAATTAATTGTCACTTTATGACTTAAGTGACATATTTCACTTTTGACTTAAAACTCCTAAGTCAAAGTGAAATTAGAATCATAAAGTAAAGTACAAGGGTAATAGTCTTCCCCCTTTGTTCTTAGAGACTCATAAGCACATGGGGACCACTTTCCAAGGTATCCAAATCTCAACACACTATCCACTCCTTGTTCCTAAAATTTAATTATAGTTAAGATAACTTATGTATTATGACAGTTAAGGGATCACAGGGATGATTATAGTGATATATTCTTTTGGTTTATGATATAGTTGATTGTTTGATGTCTGTGAGTAGTAATCATGGTATTTTCCCCCTCATTTTAACATTTTCGCTCAATACAACCCCTCGCATATCCCAGAACCCTTGTTCACCCCCTGCTCATTAACAACTATTAAACGATTTGTATAGATTGGATTGCATGAGTCTGATATGTTGTTGAGCCAAATTTTATTTGATATTTAAAAGAGTTGGCATGTATGGTTGTTAAAGAAACTATTTGCTAATCAATTATGCATACAGGAATGAGCTTTTTCAGCAGAGGTAGCCATGGTCAGGGTAACAGAGGTAGAGGAAATTGGAACAGGGGCCCTAGAAGGCCAAGATTCTCTATACACTTTGATGCAGACTCGCAAGAGTTAGGCCAACTATTTCAAGCTGGATTTTTTAACTGGATTGGGCAAGGAGTGGTCCAACCTAGGCCTGAAAGGCCTCCCTTCCAAGCCCCACAAGTCTCTGGTATTCCAGTGCCTCCTCATGTCTCACTGTAACCTAAAGTCCCTGAAAATGACGGATGGCAAGAGATTGTCCACCCGGCAGTCTCCCAACATCGTGGTTGGCCTAACTTGTCTCTACTAGCTCCTCCACTTATAAATCAAATTGTCCAAGCTGCCCCTGTCCACTCACCAGTACAGTCTTCCCATGCAAGCAAAAGGTTAAAAATTGAGGCTCACCATGCCCTTGATAAAGGAAAATTCGTTGGTGCCCCTTCTTCACCCTCAAATGACTCTGATAAATCTGTGTCCTCCTGCATGCATTTGAAAAATAATTGCTCTCATGTGATCAGTGAGATTAGGCCTAAAGGCTCCACACAGCGTAACGCAAATTCAGAAAGATCAAAAGGTGACAACAACAACAAGGGAAAGATTCTCTCTTAGAGTGGAAAATATTGATTTTAAGTTTTTTTTTATTAATTGTTGAGAACAGTTGACTTCTGAAAATTTGGACAACACACTATTTTTGGATATATGGATAATATATTTTTGGAAATAATTTCAATTATCATTGATATAAATTGTCAAAATATGAAAGTCATGATGAGAGTCACAATGAGGGATGTTTTGTTTGATTAATTAGTTGTGTTATGATTTTTAAAGAACTAAAGGGAGTCACAAGGAGTCTCACCTACTAGTTATTATTTATTTAAAACCTTTATTATGATTTATGACTTTTCCCCCCTTAACTAAAAAGTTGGTTGAGTTTTGGTTAACTTAACTAAAGAAGTAGTTCAACTACTTCAACTAATTCTAATTTTCTTAAAGGTAAAAGGAAAAGGAAGAACAAGAGAAGAATAGAAGGAGAAACATACTAAGGTTTCCTCTTTGAGTTTTGTTGAGATAATTCAATTTTCATTCATTCATTAATTCATTAGAAGCCTAATTCTTTTTTATGATAGCATGGTATTATTGTAGACAACAAGATTCAAGGTTGAATTACATCATTCAGACACTTGTTTTTCAGAGGTGTTGATCTATCTTTAATAATCTGTGTAGACTTGTTTGTTTGTAAATTAGATTTCATGACTGACAAAGGCTATTGTGCATAGTAGAGTGGGAAGCAATCTGTGGCAAGCGGATCCAGCTTTTCAATTTCAGTTTTTTACTTTCTGTCAGAAATCCTTTTGTATGTTTCATCGGGAACGTTTAAGTTTGTCTTTGGTCCAAAACTTCCTCAGGAATTTTTGTAAAGAGAATGATTCTTTTGATGAATTGGAACGAAATAAAAAATTGATTTATGTCTCATCTGTTTTGATTATTGACTTGGTGTTTTTACTTTTGTCTCTATATTTATTTCAGCATCTGTTATGTTCAGAAAATTACATAAATAATGAATTTTTCGGCAAGCTTTTATTTATAAAAAAATAGCCTAAGCACTTGTGAACAATACTTGTGAATTAGGATACCAATTTTGATGGCTATAAATATAGGGTGATATTCTCGTCTATATTGTTTTAGTCAAGCAAGATCTAAAAATGCTTGAGTAAGATCATTTCATATCTTTTCCTCAACATTTATTTGGCGACCATATTGGGAGATCTTCAATATCTCTCTAGTTGATTTTTATGTTCGATTATCATCGAATACATCTAACTTTCTGATATTGATTATTTGACTGTTTTATTTCTTAATGACTATACCTGTTGCAAGGCAACCCAATATTGAACCTAGTCTTCAAGATAAAACTAGCATTGCTTTGAATCTGTTTAACACCATTTTAGACACTGCTAATACTCAAGCTGAGCTTATTCATTCATGGGAAGCAATTGAACAAGACATTAGTGCCCAGGAACATTGGGAAGCTAGACGTAGACAGCCTAGAAATCAGCAGTAACCGTCTTCTTCCTTCAGCCTTGGCCTTCTTTCATGTCCTTAGACCCTCATGTTTCTAGGATAAGAAGAGGTTTATCACCTGAAATTAATCCTATTGATGAAATAGGAAGAAGGAACGTTGAGTTATATTCCCAACAAAGTGTTATAAGGAGAACCTTGTCTGATTCATCCAGGTCGTCTTTTTCTCTCTTACCTATCATCCACAAGATGGCATCTAGTGGTGGATCTGGTGGCACTGGAAGTGCTTCCTCTTCTCGGTCTTCAGCTTCGTCAATGATTGGTGGCTTATATAGCCACCATATCCCTATCCAATCTACCACAAATCCCACCAAAGTCATTAAAAAGTATGGGCTTTTTTAGTTTGAAGAAGACACCACAACCACACCATGGCATGTTTCATCTCCTCTTAACCTAGCGCCTCCTACTTGTCCACTTCCTAAATTCAAAGAGCATCTTCCTAGGTTTTCGGGGAATAACAATGTCACTGCAAATGAACACCTGGTGGCATTTTATAATGCTTGTCACAACATTGGAGCCAATGACAACGATACTTGCATGCACTTATTTTTCAATTCCTTGGAAGAAAAGGTTGCGGCTGATTTCTTTGACCTTCCTCCTAAGATTTTGTCTACTTGGGGGGATTTAGTTTATTGGTTCAAATCCACCTATGGGCAATCTAAAATCCCAGCGGAGCAGTTACAGGAGTACAATAACATCGCGTATAAGAATGGTGAGACCATCAAGTCCTTCAACTTGTGTTTCAATAAGTTATACAATCAAATCCCTGAACTCATTCGACCTTAGAACCAAGACGCTTCATGCATTACTACAATGCATTACCTTTCCCCTATCGTCATAGGATTGAGGAAAAAAACATTGATAACCTCAGTTCCACTCTGCATACTTGTTTAGAGTATGAAGAACAACTTGAAAGAAAAGGTCTTCCTCAAGGAGAATCGGTTAAACAAACAAACATGTCTGATCTCTTACAGCTAGTACAAGATATGAATAATCGTATGATAGTGTATGACAGAAAAGGAAATGTCTCGCCTCTCACCCCTGGAGATTTATCATCTTCTGCACCCCCCTTTAGAAATCCAATTGAAAATAATTTTCAACCTAAAGCTATCATGCCTCGAAGTTGGTGTAATGTTTGCGACGAACACCACGAGGAAACCACATGTGAGGTAAGGAAGAGTGCCAGAGATAAGATATTTGGTAAAATACCAGAAACTACCATCGTTGTCCTAGATTTTGCAGAGCTAGAAGATGTCATGATCATCAATACTAGGAACAAATCCTATGCTCCCAAAGGCAAGTATAATCCTCCCCACAATTCTTCTAGCCCGAGCTCATCCTTACCAGCTACTACTATTCAGGTTCCTAAGGTTTCTGACAATCAATGAACAACTCCCCCTCTCCCCTCTTCCAAATACAATATCCTAAATCAGTTGGCCAACATCAAAGAAGATGCAACCCTTATGGACATGGTTTTCATCCCTGAACAACAGAGGCATCTAAAACAATTCATGGAAGGAAACTCTTCCGTTGTAGCCAACCTCTCTGAAGAGGTAAATGAAGAGGATTCATTTGTAAATAAAGTAGGTGTACATAACTTTAGATACCCTGTAAAAAATCCTCCTTTTTATATTTCTTTAAAGATTATGAATAAGATCATCCATTGTTGCCTCATGGATGGCGGTTCGATCCCAAGTGTGATGTCGAAGATTATTATGGAAGAGTTAGGCTTGTCTTGTACAAATGAAAATTCCAGGAGCATGCTCTCTTATAATAGTCTACAACAAACGACCATAGGTGAGATTAAAGATGTGACCTTAGTTTTGTGCGCACACCCTGAAATAAGGACAACCCTTAGTATTCAGGGAATTGATATGTCAGTAAGCAATTACTCAATCATATTGGGAAGAGATTGGAAAGCTTTGACGGGTGGATACCTCTCACTCGACGGGACACACTTATTTGTTTCTCGGAATGGTAAAAACATTATAGTCCTTAGAGAGGGAAGGATTTCATCTTACATAGAAAGTGTTCCACAACCTAATGTGAACTATATCAAAAAGGACCTAGGGGTGTATTCCATCTTTGTTGAGGAGGATAACATTCCATTGGAACAAATTGATTTAGATAATGGTATGTGGCACATGCACTTCGATGGTTCATGCTCTAGTGAAGGTAACGGAGCTGGCATAATCGTGTACTCTTCTATGGGGAAAATTCATAACTTTTCTTACAGGTTGGAGTTTGCTTGCACAAATAATGTCACTGAATTCGAAGCTTTATTATTAGGCATTGAAAATGCCTATAATCTTGGTTGTGGTCACCTTTCAGTTTTTGGAGATTTCGAGCTTGTTGTGAACCTTGTACATAAGATATACTCTCCCAGCAACAAGTTGATGAGACGATACACCCAAACTGTTTGGGCACTTATCTCGAACCTATTATCTTTCAACATCACTCATGTCAAGAGGGAATTGAACTCAATGGCCGATCGGTTAGTTGTTTTTGCAACCTCTCCTAATCGACAACTTCTACCACACAAACCTTATTGTGTTTTTCAATCTCTGTATCATCCACATATCCCTGACAATATAGAATCTTGGCAGGTCTTCCCTAGCGATGAGAGCACCAGTGCTTTCATTCAAAATGAACCTTAAAAGCCAAAGGAAATTACATCCATAGAAGATAACAATATTCCTGGGGGCTTGACTCCTTTAGAGAGTTCGTTTTCATCAAGTGATGTAGGAAATAAAGAGAAACAAAAAGAAGAGAAGTTGAAAAGGAAGATGGGTGAAACCATCTCCTTAAGCATTAGGACATCTGAGTCTCCAAAGAATGTTAAAATAGGTGTCCAATGTTCTGACAAAGAAAAAATGAAGTTCGCCAAGTTGCTTGGTGAATCTCAAGACGTTTTTGCTTGGTCTTATGAGGATCTTCGTGGTTTTGATCCTGCTCTTATACAGCATGCCATTCCCATCAAGGAATGCATAAAACCAGTTAGGAAAAAACAAAGACATATCAACCCTGCACTAGAAGCAACTATTCGAAAGAAGTTGGAAAAACTCTTGAAGGCTGGAATCATCTTTCCGATCAAGTATTATGAATGGGTTTCCAATTTGGTTCATGTTCGGAAAGCCACTGATCATATCATATTTTACGTTGATTTTCACGCATTTAATCGGGCTATTATGAAAGATCACTTTCCTCTCCCTAACATAGATATGATTCTACAACAAGTTGCAAGGTCACATATGAGGCCTTTACTTGATGGTTTTTCCGGTAACAATCAAATCAAGATAAAAGGGGAAGATACATACAAAACCACCTTTATTACTCATTGGGGTACCCTGACTTACGAACGTATGCCTTATGGTTTATCTGATGCGAGTATCATACTTAAAATACCTATGCAAATAATTTTCAACGATTTGATCGGTAAGATTATTCATGTTTATCTTGATGATCTAATCGTGTACTTTAAGGGGCTATCAAATTTATGGCTAGGTCCTTTCAAGATCATTTTTGTCTTGGGTACTAACTCTTATATTCTAAAGTATTTACAGGTGCAATTGTTTTCCTATAGCACTAACGGTTCTCACTTAAGACAGTACGTGGAACCAACTTGAAAAGTTTTAATGCTGTTTGGATTTTCTGTATATTAGTAGTCTAGTTTTGCTTTCATTTTTCCATTGTTTTTCATTTATGTTTTTACAGTAGTTTGATTTCTGATTTCCTTTTGAATATCTTTCATGTTGCTTTTGCAAGTTCTGTCATTTTATTTTCTGTTGTTTTAAATTTTGTAGTCCTATTTCTGTCATGAATTTTATTGCTTTTCATCTTTTAGTTGACTTTTGGTCAAGAATAAGATGTTGGATCAGTTTTTCCAAAGTGACACTCCTGCAAGGTATTGTTAGTCAATAACAATCAAGCTTACACAACTTTTACGATGTTCCCCCTAAAAGCATACTTGAATTTGTTATCTGCTTTCATTGCCGTCTTATAAAGAAATTGCTTATCTCCTGCTTACGCTTTCCATTTCTTCATGCATTTGAGAATTAAAAGAGCAAGTCCATAAATTTTTCTCCTTTAAGTAAAGAACAAATTTTGGTTGAATGATTATGCATATAGGGATAAACCCCCTCATACTTAACATTTTTCATGATTTATTCTCAAATTCCTAGTCCTTTTTCCATTAAATCCGCTCACTTACCCCTATTGCATAATCATTCTAGTTATATCTTCTTGATCTGTTATTCTTGGTCTGCAAAACCGTGTGTTTTGAGTTCTTAATCTGTTGGAGACAAATTACCCTGTGGAGTCGCCAGTTTGTTGACGATAAAAATCGCAACAAGGATTTCGCCCGCAAAGTATTGCTAAAGCCTATTATTTAAACTAAGCTAATGATATATAATACTAGTAAGTGGGACCCCCTTATAGATTGGAGGATCAGAGATAGTCTTATTACACATTTTATGTTGTTGTTTCAATACTGCTTACAGGGTTCTACATGATTGATGATGAAGTATTGATTTTGTTTGCAACATAATGGCAGGTGGATAATGCATTTTATGTGTTGATTCTGTTACTCTAAGCTCTAAATTAATGTTATGAATGGCTTATATTCACTGTTATTACATTGCTATTGTAGCCATGATTCATCACATGTTACACCTACACAAGACACACGTTAGTTATAACAAGAGAC
Source organism: Picea engelmannii (assembly GCA_009831015.1). Lineage (NCBI taxonomy): Eukaryota > Viridiplantae > Streptophyta > Pinopsida > Pinales > Pinaceae > Picea > Picea engelmannii. Next base: position 303,604 of record ML780121.1, read on the forward strand.
GAGAAATATGGAATAAATCCAAGAAAAGGGAATTATGCTATACTATGATATATTATATGCAAATGAAATTAAAGGAATTGATGTTAGTCCTAACTAGCAATGTTAGTGGCTATATGATTTGTATTGAGTTATGTTGGGCGAATTTGATATATGCAATGGTATTGTTTTGGAAATGGTTAATATGGATTGGGTGGCGCAATTGGAAAGCAATGTATGCAAGTTTCGATGAATGGATTAATGGTTTGTCTGGATGTTGTGTACTACGTAATTGAATGAGATGGAGGATGGGAGCGGCGTGCAGTAAAAGCATGTCACTCCATACTTCTCCCACTGGGTCGTCACCCTAGCATGGTTATTGTTCATTTTGGTTTTGTTGTGGTTAAGCTCTGAGATTGAGGCGTGGAATGAACTACTCGACCAAGCTCGCATTTTTAAGGCCATTGGTTACAGGTATGGTTTTTTTCACCCATCCATGAATTCCCTATGTGTATGAAATGAACGTTGGTTTGGTAATGTGTTGGTCTGTGTTTTCTTGAGGTTGGCAACTGTGTAAACACGTGGTGTTTTCTCTGGAATGATTGTTTGTGTTATTCGTTGCAAATGGAAAAATCAATAGTTGAAGTTGTGATTTCATTAGTTGTTCTGTGTGGTGGAAACTCCTATTGTCTTTATGGGTTTTTGTTGGAGGGTTTCACTTTGTTAACCTTGTTGGTTGTCTCCTCACAGTTATGGAAACCACACCTAGTTGTATTTGGTGCTACAGGTTGTTGTGTATGTTTTGAACCACCTTTTGGTCACTGCATATCCTTTTCACCTGGTCGTGGGCTCATTTTGCGTTATTGGTATCCGCACAGTTGGTTATGGAGTGGCTATCATTCCAAGAAGCATGTCTAAGGGTTGTTGGTAGTACATGGGTTCTTCATTTCTATCAACATTATTCGACTATTGGGGAAAAACACGAGGGTAGGTGCGGGAGGTATTTACATCCACGTGTAAACCTGATGAGAATAGAATAATCCAGGAAGCAAGAAGAAACCCTAATTAGTTGGCTAATAACCCTAGAAGACAAGTCGGCTCAAGAGGATAACTTATATTAGGTTATTAGCCTCCAAAAGAAGAAATAAGCTAAAGGAAATGTTATATACTAAGTAAATAGGCACCCAAAATGAGAAGTCGGCCTAGGCAGTTTGTCAGTTTTAGTATAAATACAGGAGGCTAGTCTTCATTCTGGCAGGCATTCTCGGAACTGCAGAAGCAGCATTTGTGCGCACTACAGTTGGCCAGTTTGTGCGCAAGTTTGCAGGAGAGTTGTCATTGCAGCTGTTGCAGCTAGCAGATTTCGGTTTTGGCCTAGACTCTCTCTTGGTTATGGTTTGGACTCTCTGATCAGCTTTTGTTACTTCTATTTGATGTGTTATCCTTGGAGAGAGGTGTGTTATCTTGTTTGGCTATCTAGCCTAGGGTTTGCTTCCGGAATGATTCTCTGTCAAGGTTAAGGTGCTTTGGGGTGGCTTCGGCCTATGGTTGGGTGACAATAATGATATTGGTTGTGGTTAAACGAGCACATCCATCATATTCTAACAAATTATGGGCCAACACCTCCTTCATTCAGTTTAACCATTGGAAGGGAGCATAGCCATAAGAATACTAAGCTCGTTGAAGAATTGTCGCTTGGGTTTCTAGCAGGACCAGTTACCAAACCACTGTTGCTAGGGTTACTAGTAGGTGCAGTTGCAGAAACCCTAATCCTCTCGTTGATGCACCTTAAGTGAAGGGACTGACCTAATTTCCGGATAGACTGTTGCGCCCTAGCCTAGCACATCCCCTGGTACTCTCAGCAATCTAAGATGTCAAGTTTGAGGTTTTGGTCAAAACTAGGGTTGACCCCAAGTCAAGGCAACCATGAATTACTCTATGAAGTCAGAAAACAAGTTAGATGGGGCTTCTAACTTCAGAGCATGGAAGACAAGGATTGATCTCATCCTTTCCAAG
>ML780121.1:310564-329791 GCA_009831015.1 Picea engelmannii
TTTTTTTTTTTTTTTTATGTTGAACATAGTTGAAGCAATATGACTGTGTATTCCTTGGATTTTGTTTTAAATATAAAAGGGAAAGAATTGAAAAGAAACAGAATTCTTTTAAACAAAATGGGTGAAAGTCATGACGATTCTTAGTATAATTATATTCTGTGCTAATTGAAAGTCTTTAAAGAAATTGAATGTTGGACGGTGAACAAGTTTTAACACACAGTAATTGTTTAATTGGCCACAGTAATTGTTTAATTGGTGTTGGAATAGTTGTATTGAATACAAAACTGTTTTTATGGATTACTTAATTGGTTTTTCGAACAGTATTCGCTCTTTTCCCCTACCATTATTTCACTTTTTGCTCATTACAATTCCCCTCGCCTTCCTATATTCACTATCCACTCCATGTTCGTAAAATTTAATTATAGTTAAGATAAGTTTTGTATTATGACAATTAAGGGATCGCAAGGATGATTATAGTGATATATTCTTTTGGTTTACGATACAACTGATTGTTTGATGTTTGTGAGTAGTAATCATGATCTTTTCCCCCTCATTTTAACATTTTTTGCTCAATACAACCCCTCACATATCCCAGCACCCTCGTTACCCCCTGCTCATTAACAACTATTAAACGATTTGTATAGATTGGATTGCATGAGTCTGATATGGTGTTGAGCCAAAATTTATTTCATATTTAAAAGAGTTGTCATGTATGGTTGTTAAAGAAACTATTTTCTAATAAATTATGCATACAGGAATGAGATTTTTCAGCAGAGGTAGCCATGGTTGGGGTAAACAAGGTAGAGGAAATTGGAACAAGGGCCCTAGAAGGCCAAGATTCTCTATACACTTTGATGCAGACTCGCAAGAATTAGGCTAGCTATTTCAAGCTGGATTTTTTCACTGGATTGGGCAAGGAGTGGTCCAACCTAATCCTGAAAGGCCTCCCTTCCAAGCCCCACAGGTCCCCGGTATCCCAGTGCCTCCTCATGTCTCACTGTAACCTGAAGTCTCTAGAAACGACGGATGGCAAGATATTGTACACCCGACAGTCTCCCAACATCGTGGCTAGCCTAACTTGTCTCTACCCACTCCACCTATAAATCAAATTGGTCAGGTTGCCTCTGTCCACTTACCAGTACAGTCTTTTCATGCAAGTAAAAATTTAAAAATCGAGGCTCACCATGCCCCTGACAAAGGAAAAGCCATTGTTTCCCTTCCTCACCCTCAAATGACTCTGATAAATCCGTGTCCTCACGCATGCATTTGAGAGATGATTACTCTCATGTGATCAGTGAGATTATGTCTAAAGGCTACACACAGCCTAGGGCAAATTCAAAGAGATCAAAAGGTGACAGCAACAACAAGGGAAAGATTGCCTCTCAGAGTGGCAAATATGGATTTTAAGTTTTTTATTTATTAATTGTTGAGAACAGTTGACTACTGATATTTTGGATAGCACACTATTTTTGGATATATGGGTAATATATTTTTGGAAATAATTTCAATTATCATTGATATAAATTGTCAAAATATGAAAGTCATGATGGGAGTCACAAGGAGAGATGTTTTGTTTGATTAACTAGTTGTGTTATGATTGTTAAAAAACTAAAGGGAGTCATAAGGGGTCTCACCTACTAGTTATTATTTATTTAAAATCTTTATTATGATTTATGACTTTTCACCCTTAACTAAAAAGTTGGTTTAGTTTTGGTTAACTTAACTAAAGAAGTAGTTCAACTAGTTCAACCAATTCTAATTTGCTTAAAGGCAAAAGGAAAAGGAGGAACAAGAGGAGAAGCATACTAAGGTCTGCTCTTTCAGTTTTGTTGAGATAATTCAGTTTTCATTCATTCCTTAATTCATTAGAAGCCTAATTGTTTTTTAAGATAGCAATGTCTTATTGTAGACAACAAGAATTAGGGTTGAATTACATCATTCAGACACTTGTTTTTCAAAGGTGTTGATCTATCTTTGATAGTCTGTGTAGACTTGTCTGTTTGTGAATTAGATTTCATGACTGACAAAGGAGTCGAGTGGGCAACAATCTACAACAAGTTGATCCATATTTAAAGTTCAGTTTTTTTACTTTCTGTCAGAAGTCCTTTTGTATGTTGTTGGAGTTACTTCACAGACACCTAGGATTTATTTTTCTTAAGATTTTTCCTTGTTTATTAATCATAATTAGTCATTATTCAGTCTCCTATATTTTAGGGGAGAATATTCCACCTGGACAATATTCTCTTCAGTTGACACTTCAGTTTGACTAGTTGAGTTGAGTCTAGATGTTGCATTGGTTTTGTCACCATGCAACATTGGAATCATCACCATACTAATGCGCACTTGCCTTGGTTTCATCACCATATTGACGCATTACCCTTCATTCCTAATCTCCTCCTCACTTCAATCTATTTCAGTGAATTAACTGAACACTGATTGACTAGTTAACTCAGCTAGGTGGCAGTTCACCCCCGTAACTGCCTGAGAGACTAGACTAGGTGGAAGTTCACTCCTGTAACTGCTGGTGTGTGTCCAAATCACTCTAGAACACCACTATGGCTCATTAGTTACTAATGTATCCTATATCTATTGTAAATTATTCACTCTGAGTGTGGAAACGGTTAAGGAGAATTATTTCATTCTTTCTCTCCTTCTTCTTCTTTCTTCTATTCTTCTATTACATGATATCAAAACCGACGAACTGCTAAGCAAAAGCTACACCAAAATATTTTTTTCAGGTACTGAAGATTGAAGAACGCAGAAAAGATGGATTATTCACCGGAAATACTTCTCACGCCTCATAACTATTTGGAATGGAAGTCAAAAATTCTGCTTTTGCTCAGATGCAGAGGCTTATACCAAATAACCATGGCAATGGAAGTAGAGTCTAATTTCGCCGATGAGAAAGATAATTTTCTCAATAGACAAGATATGGCCATAGGACATATCCTTTGGTTTATTTCTCCTGAAATTATCCATCAAGTATATGATGACTCACAAGAATTCACTCCAAATGAATTATGTACCAGATTGGAGGTTATGTTTGGGAATAAAGAAGATTGTGAAGATTGCATGCAGGGGATTGGAAAGAAAAACCAGAAGAGAAACTATCAAAAGATCAAGCCTCTTATTTTGAAGAGTCTTCTACACAAGTATTTGCACAAATTTTTATTCTATTAATTGAAGATGATGTCTACTCCATTTCAAATTTGTTTTCTGAATTTCATGTGGAAGATATATGGCATGCATCTCAGGGGTCACATGTAGACATTTTTCCATGCACAATGCATGTATCTCAGAAGACAAAAAGGGAGTCGCTCACATCGGACTCAATTCTTATATTTTATGAGAAACATTTTCATAAACAAATTGGATATTTGAATTCCTCTCAGGAAAATATCCAATTTCAGAAAACAAATCGTCCAAAACAGAGTCCAGGAAGTGATGTTACGATCATTTTAAAATCAACAAAACTTCAACGTTTTTCCAGAAATGGCCACACGGTTTTCAAAGTTTCATCCAAACTTTATCTGGATCTTCTTCATTACAAGAAGAGAAATTGGATATGTGTGGACATCTCAATGGTGCATATACTTCATCAGATCCGTGCAGACATCTACATATTCAACAAAATCTTCAACGAGCACAAACTTGCACAGTTGCAAGGTCTTCTTGAAGTGAAGGACAAGGTTTCTTAACAAATGTTTTTTGTTCATTTTCAATTTTTTTTATGCATTGTAATTTGAGGGGGGGGCGGGGGTCCCATGAGGTTTTCCCTCTTTCTTCGTTTATTCCAGTCTATCTTTTGTATTTGGGTACCTAACATGGCCTCGTTGTCGGAACCCATTCTTTATTTTCACCATAGTGATGTTCAGGGGGGGTGTTGGAGTTACTTCACACACACCTAGGATTTATTTTTCTTAAGATTTTTCCTTGTTTATTAGTCACAATTAGTCATTATTCAGTCTCCTATATTTTATGGGAGAATATTTCACCTGGAGAATATTCTCTTCAATTGACACTTTAGTTTGACTAGTTGAGTTGAGTCTAGATGCTGCATTGGTTTTGTCACCATGCAACATTGGAATCATCACCATGATAATGTGCACTTGCCTTGGTTTCATTACCATATTGACGCATTACCCTTCATTCCTAATCTCCTCCTCACTTCAATCTATTTCAATCAATTAACTGAAGACTGATTGACTAGTTAACTCAGCAAGGTGGCAATTCACTCCCGTAACTGCCTAAGAGACTAGATTAGGTGGAAGTTTATTCCCATAACTGTTGGTGTGTGTCCAAATCACTCTAGAAGACCACTATGGCTCATTAGTTACTAATGTATCCTATATCTATTGTAAATTATTCACTCTTTGAGTGTGGAAACGGTTAATGAGAATTATTTCTCTCCTCCTTTCTTCTATTCTCTCTGCAAATGTGAGTATCATTGTTTAGCTAGATCTATTCTGTGCAGGTTCAATACATTTACATATGTTTCATCGGGGATGTCTAAGTTTGACTTTGGTCCAAAACTTCCTCAGGAAATTTTGTAAAGAGAATGATTATTTTGATGAATTGGAATGAAATAAACGGTTTATTTATGTCTCATCTGTTTTGATTATTGACTTGGTGTTTTTACTTATGTCTCTATATTTATTTCATCATCTGTTATGTTCAAAAAATTACATAAATAATAATTTTTTTAGCAAGTTTTTATTTATAAAAAAACAGTCTAAACACTTGTGAACAATACTTGTGAATTAGGATACCAATTTTGATGGCTATAAATATAGGGTGATATTCCTGTCTATCTTTCTTTAACCAAGCAAGATCTGAAAATGTTTGAATAAGATCATTTCATATATTTTCCTCAACAACGTCCACCTGTGCTCAGTCATAGGGACATCCTACTCAAAAGATCTCTATCTCACTGAGTCTCACAGGAGAATCATCTTGAGTATCACATCATCTCAACTCTCTGCACAGAGGAGAACATTAAACCCATCATATGGGCTCCTTCACCCCTCACAGGGGTACACATCATTTCATCTTCGTCTCAGAGAGAATTGTTATCGCACAGTTTGTAGTTTAGGTCAAAGGCTAAAGGATAGAGATCAAACTGGCGTAACAGGAACCTTCCCCACCCAATGTCACCTCAATGGGGAGGTTCTTTCTGTTTAGGGAGGTTAGCCCAGGGGAGACGTCCCCGGCAACCTGGGGTTTTGAAGAGGCTAAGATATAAAGTCAAGATCAAAGTTTCCCCCTCATAGGTTACCACCAAAGTCAGACAGTTCGACTAATCAGCCAATAAAGAAGTGTATGCCCACTTGAAAACATTTGCCCGGAACAAGACAACAATAATACAATATATATATGCAGGCTATAGCTCAAAGGGTTAGTACTTCAATGACTATCTGCTATCATTTAACAAGCAATGTAAAGCAATAGATATCAATGAAGTCAACGTTTTATCAATTAGCTATGGCAAAAGCATCAATTCATCAATAAATATCAAGATGATCAAGCTAACGATGTATCCAATCAACAATTTGCTCAATAAATGCTTCAAATCATCATTTGATTGCTTATATTCAACTTTCGCTGCGTCAAGATGAGATAACCAACTGTGACGTCAGCCCTAATTAGGTTAGTTTGTTAGTTAGGGTTTCAAAATCTAGAGTTTTGAGAGTGGTTTTGTACACTAAGACTTCAACGTTGGAGGCTAGAGATCAGTTCCTTAGGGTATATGGAGTCAAACAAGATAAGGGCACAAGGTTTTGAAAGGATGAAGACTTAAAGACTAGAGGGAAGGGTTCTAAAGTGCTGCAAAGGCAGGGCCCTAGAATCAAAACCCTAGGGGAAAGAGACTCACTCTAGTGTTGCTTAAGCAACGCCTCATGCTCTTTCCTCCTTCTTTAGGTCAACTTGGCAAAACGGCTAGCATAAATGATAAATTTAAGGGATGAGGTGAGAGAAAGTGTTATAAAGACAAGGCTTTCAAACCCTAGAAGATGATGGCCCTAGGTGTAGATAACCTAGGCCTAGGACGTCACCCTCTTTCAACCTATAAACTTCAACGCTAGCTTAAGGGAAGAAGCAAGATGAATGTAGCAAAGGCTAGGCTCAATCCCTCTTCTTCAATGGCTGAAAAATCTCTCTCTAAGGGGACATGTAACAATGACCTACTTGTGTGCTTGTTACCTAGGGTTTCAAATCAGCTATTTAATAAGCAAATGCAAGAAATTAGACCTACAACCATTCAATTAAGAAGTTTTGCAAGAAAATCACTTACATATCATGAAGAAAGCATGTGCAAACCCTAGTTGTAAACCTTTCTTGGAGAGAAATGCCAAAAGATGCCAAAAAATCCTTCCAATAACAAGTGTGCCTCACTTAGAAAGAAAATATACCCTAGAAGGGCGCAAAAATCAGACCTCACAAGTGTGAGTGAATGTGTTATGTCCAAATGAGGGAAAAACATCCTCAATATATAACATCTCGTGACCTTTAATTACTAATTAGGTCATTAAAAATAGCCGACAAGGATAATAACCAAAAATCATACTGTCTCATATTAAACTGTTAAATGAAACCCTAAATGAGCAATAAGCAAGACGTCAAGCCCCTCTGAGGGAGACATTGACCCTTTTTAGGGCAAAATACAGCACAAGATGACAAACGTTGGCCCTCTCTGGGCCTCCAAACTTTGCCACACGTGCCAAAATGCTCTGTCAAGGCACCATACACTGGAGGTGACGTCATGGCTCCTAGATGACGTCCTGGGACATCATAAAGGACATGTTCCACCTGTAGTGGGTCAACCCTCCTGGGCTGGGCTCAGCCAAGGCATCCTGGATGAAAACGTCATCCTTCTTCTCTCATGCAAAGGCTCGACCAATCATTGTCCTGTCTCTGACCCTGATGGGGTCCCAGCAACCATCTGATGGGCTCTTCAGCCCCATGGAGGTCCAAACTAATCATCTCCCCATGTGTATCGATCCACTTGGTACCTATCCGTCGGGCATGGTCATGTACATCAAAAACATCACCCTCCATGGGCTCATTAATCCTAGGGATCATAGCAATGTCAATCATATTTCATCATTAATTTTATCAAATGCATGCACAAAACCCCTAGCATATCATCCAATAGCTCAAAGACATTACAATGACCTACTATACAAAGCCAATAGCTCAAAGACATTACAATGACCTACTATACAAAGCTGAAGAAAAAGACAAAATACCATATTGGGCCAGCATCCATAAGAAAAGGAAAGTTTCCAGAGGATATCATCCAAGCCATGTAACACGAGGTGGTGTGGTCAAAGGATGTCCAGAAAGAGTGAAAGACAGGGGTGATATTATCCGTGGGTACCTTTGTAGGAAGCGAGTTGTACCTGTCATGGATGCAATTCTTTCCAAGCCCTTTATTGCCTTTATTCTTTCTTTTCTTTATTACTTTTTCTTTCTTTTTATTTCAAGGTCTAACTAGAGGACACTGCCTTGGCGTGGTGACCAGAGCTGACAGTGTTACCCACAAGTACTTTCACAGAGATGATAAGGCTGGCTCGTGGTGAGACCCCCTTTCCCTTGGCCATGCAACCAAGGGTCACTGCCCTGGCGTGGTAACCAGAGAATGGCAATGTCATACTGCTAGGCACCCATGAACATAATGGGTTGGCTCGTTATGAGACCCCCCATCCTCTTGGCTAGGTCTTGTTTTGTCATTTTTCTTCGGGTCCCTCTTGTTTCTTATTGAGAGGCCATTTATTGCCTTCTCATGGATCCCTGGGCGAGGCATCTCTAGGTTTTATTTTTTATGGCTTTTATCTCTTACCAGTTGCTTTTACCCCCTGGGCCTTTAGCCCCTTCTTCCCACAAGATAAGGTGTAACCCCACAAACAAGTCATCCTAATGTCCGGACTAGGGGAATGGGATAGATGAGTGGGAGACAAGATGTAAGAATGATGATATGATAGGAGCAGACGATGGCTCTTCAAAATCCCCCCTGGTGGCTAACCGAAACCTATGGGTACAAGCTTGCTAGGGTACCCTGTCAATCCCCCCAACCTTGGTCAAGTGGGTTAATGTAAGATCCAAGCAATCGTCAGAAATGAAAGAAATTTGATGCATATATCTGAAGGTTAGAATGATCAAATATGACACATACCATGACACCTGGACCAATTACATCATGGAGCAAGAGTCTTCTCCGATACAAGTACAAGTCCAGGGCCATGCTTAGGTCAATCCCGCTCTCGGTACTCCATGTCTAGGACCTGTGGGCCTCGAGACATGATCTCCTAGTTATCCCTAGAAATTGGGGATAACAAGAACGACACACCCGGCTCATGGGCATATTCCCTCCACAGGGGCACATAACGTTCCATCTTCATCTCAGAGAGGAACGACACACCCATCTCATGGGCACACCCATCTCATCGGCACACCCAACTCATGGGCTTCCTCACCCCACACAGGGGCACACAGTGTTCCATCTTCGTCTCAGAGAGGAACAACACACGCATCTCATGGGCACACCCAACTCATGGTCTCTCTCTCAGGCCAACCCACTCAGTCTGTGTCCTGGAGGATGTCTCACGCAGTTGTAATCATCAACACTCCCTCTCAGCTAGGGAGGCATTCTCGACCAGGCCAAGTCTCTCATGAAAGTACTCGAACTTTGTCTTGGTTGTAATCATCAACACTCCCTCTCAGCTAGGGAGGTATTCTCCACCAAGCCAAGTCTCTCACGGAAGTACTCGAACTTCGCCTTGGCTATAATCATCAGCACTCCTTATCAGCTAGGGAGGTATTCTCCACCAGGCCAAGTCTCTCACGAAAGTACTCGAACTTCGTCTTGGCAAACGGTTTGGTGAAAATATTTGCAATCTACTCATGGGTAGGAATGTATTGCATGTGTACTGTTTTCCTCTGCACCATGTCTCTGATATAATGATATTTTATCCCAATGTGTTTCGATCTATCATGAAACACAGGGTTCTCAGAGAGCTTCACACAGCTCTGGTTATCACAATGAATAATGGTAGGATCTATCTCATGATCAAATAAATATGTCAGAAGCTTGTGAAGCCACATTGTTTCGCGGAATGCCACACTCAATGCTATATACTCTGCTTATGCGGTACTCAAGGCCACAGAGCTTTGTTTCCTGTTGCATCAGGAAATCATGGTAGACCCTAAGGTAAAACAACAACCGGAGGTGCTCTTCTGGTCCATTGTGCTCCTTGCGCAATCTGCATCAGCATATACCTACAAACTCAAGTCTACACTAGAGGCATATCTCAAGTCCTACCCAATTGTGCCTCATAGGTATCCCAATACATGTTTTGCTGCTATCCAGAGAGTATGTCTCGACTGACTCATGAATTGACTAAGTACATTCACTGCATAGCATATATGAGGTCTAGTGTTAACCAGATACATCAGTGATCCTCTCAGTTGTGGATCAATCTCACTTGAATCAACATCATTCATTTTCTTCAAATCCATCACCATTGGTGTAGGCATGGATTTGCATTCTGTCATACCGAATTTCTTCAATATCTCCACTATATATTTTCTTTGACTCGAGAAAAATACCATCAGCCATCTGCCATACTTCTAGTCCCAAGAAGTAGTGCATAATACCCAGATCCTTCATCTCGAAGTCAAAAGTTAATGCTCGCTTGCATTCAACAGTAAGTCTTTCGGAATCGGTAAGGAATAAATCATCCACATATAGGACCAAGATCAAGCACTCGTCACCAACAATATGATAATATAGGTTTGGATCAGCAACACTCTTGTTGAAGCTCAAACTCATCAAGAATCCATCCATCTTATGTAGTTTCCAACTCATGGATGTAGCTAGTGCAATGATGGTACAGATGGAAGTCTATCGGGCTACTGGAGTAAATGTCTCATCATAGTCAACTCCCTCTAGTTGTGAGAATCTTCTGACTACAAATCTCACTTTGTATTTCTCGACACTTCATCAGTTGCATGCTTGATCTTTTAGATCCACTTAGAAGTCACCACAGACTTCCCTTCTGGTCTCAGAACAATATCCCATACATCATTCTTCAAGATAGACTGGTATTCTTTTGTCATGGCATCTTTCCATATATACTCACCCTTCGCTTCTCCATGACAAAAAGGCTCAAAATGAATGATGTGACTCATGGTTGAAAAGTAACTCAAAAATCTCTTTGGTCTCTTGCTCTCTCGGAATGTGCCTTGAGAGGTTGCATGTCCCTCTGCCTCTTGCAGAGTTTGTCGACCCCAAACAGGCCTTTTATGGCCTACTGCAATGTCTCTGGTCATATCAACTGGATCAACTCGATCAATAGTTGTCTCCCTCTGAACTGTTGAAGGGGAGAAGGTAATGTCTCTTCCTTCTTCTCAAATAGTTTGACTCCCTCAAGTAACTCCCTCTGAATTCTGAAGGATAGATATCTTCCTTTTCCTATTTGTTAACCTGGAGATGTCTCGTGTCTTCTCAAGTCCTCTACCGATTCTACAGTATTTTGATGATCTTCTTACTAGTATAATAACCAAGATGGCCTCCCATAGGGGTGGCCTCATGTACTGGAATAGTAATCAATCAATAAAGGTTGGACTCTCGTACCAGGGATAATGGTCCAAGTCAAGAGGGATCCCACAGTAGGGATAATACCCTTCACTATCAAAGATGCAATCAACTACAGGTTTAATGATTAAATCAAACAATTTATCGGAGTCTGCAGTCATGCTCAATCTTGCATTTGGTTTGGAGGAAGTAATCGCCATCTCTCTTGTGTTCATCCTTTTGAGGTGGGTCTGGATCAAAGTCAGCGGTGGAAGCATATTGTCTTCCTTTCTTTCTGGTAGGACAATTTCTCGCGTAGTGTCCATACTTGTCACATCTGAAGCACTGGATCTCTGTCATGTCTCTTCTCTGATTATAACCTGAAGCTGGTGAAGTCTTCTCATCTTTGAATGTTTGCCTGAAGTTTCTTTTAAATCTTCCTCCTTTCTTTGTATGAAGTGCAAGAGCATGATTGTCATCAGGAGGGAAGTCTACCACTCCTCTAGCTCTAAGTCTAATTTCTTCTTGGGTACAGTCTGTCCACAAACGATCAAAAGTAGGTAGTTTTTCTCTTCCACTGATACTTTGAAGAAATAGCTCCCAATGTTTTGGAAGATTATTGAGAGTGGTCAAAACAAGTTCTTTGTCAGATATGATTTCTCTAATGGCACCTAGCTAATCTCTTATCTCTAAATCTTCATAAAGAAGGTAGCAATGGTATCACCTTTTGTCATCTTGATACTTTGAAGTTGGCCCTTCAATGTAAGAGCTCTGAGGGTGTTGTCACTCTCAAACATATTCTTCAACGCCTCTTACATTTCATAAGTTGTCTTTAGGTTAGCAATATGAGGTAGGAGATGATCTCTTACTAAGTAGATGATTATATTCCTTACCTTGACGTCAACTTCCTTTCTTTCTTCCTTCTCTTCATCAGTAGTTGTCTCTGGTAAAGTCTTTCGTATCACACTCAATAGCCCATCCTCTTCAAGGGTGATCTGAAGTCTTCACTTCCAGGAGCTAAAGTTGCTTGATCCATCAAGCCTATCTTCTACCAAGGTTTTGTTTTTCATATTTTCATATTTCTTCACAAACCCTTGTCAATTGGGCTAGAAAACCTAACGGCTAGGCTAGGATAGCAACCTTAGGTTTTGTTGGGATTATGACTACCAACAATAAGCTTTAAGAGACTCACAGGAATATTGGTGAGCTAAAATCTCCTTCAATGAGCTACAAAAACCCTAAAACCAAGAATCTGCGGAAAATTTCGGCACCCTAGAAACCCTAGGGCCAAAAATTCAAAATGCCTGGAATTTCACTCTGAAAGTCTTTGGAGGTTCGCAAGAGCAGAACGTACTTTCCTATGCCAAATTTATCCCCAACGTCCAAGTATTAAGATTTGAAACTGGAAAAGAAGGAGGGTCATATGAAATTTTTGGAAGCCCTAGGAGGGTCGTACAGTTCTGCAAAAGAGGAGGGACGACTGGTAGATGCTTGTGCATGTTGAAATATTGTAACTGCAAAGGGTATTCTATTTATCATTGAGTCATTATTCATTATATCTATCCCCTTTTGTGGATTGATCATGTTGGGCATTGTAATTGACCAAATCCCATTTTTCGGATTGGTCAAACCCTAATTGTATTATGCAAATTAAGAAGTCGGCCTCTGGGCTTAATTAAAGTAGTTTTAACCACTAAGAAGACAAGTTGGCCCTATTTAGTGAAGAGACACATTTCCAGCGCCAGTCAGCATGTATAAATAAAGGAAGCCAACACATCATTATCTCACTCACTCATTCGCTCATCAAGTGCGCAAGTTTGGTAGTTGCAGTTGGGAGAAGAAGGAAGAGAGAGGCACATTGCTCAGTGTTGGATATTCTCTAGTGTTTTGGTTTATTGTCTTGGCATTGTATTGGTTATCTATATTAAGGAATTTTTGTTGGGTTTTCTCCCCCGTGAGGGTTTCCCAGGATAAATGTTATGTATCTTGTGATTGTGTTTCTCTCAGTGATCCTACATATGCTATTGTTATCTAGTAAATTGAAAAGAAACTTAATAATAGCTCAAAACTTAGCGTGGTATCAGAGCTAAGCTGAATAGAGCATCTTTCATTGGATAAAGAAAAATGTCATTGTTATCATACAAGAAAATTAGGGTTTTTTTGTTGAAGAGGAATATCAACCTAAAAACCTTCTAGAAAAGTGTGCCCTAGCCTAGGGAACATTAGCATTAGGCTGAGAGTCTTCAACACGAAGCCGGCTACACAATATCATCAGCACGGAGTTGGCATCACAGTACAAGACTGGCAACACAATATCATCAGCATGAAGCTGGCATCACAGTACGAGATTGGCAACACAATATCATCAGCATGAAGTTGGCATCACAATACGAGACTGGCAACACAATATCATCAGCATGAAGTTGGCATCACAGTACGAGATTGGCAACATCATCACAGCACGAGGCTGGCACATCATCATCAACACGAGGCTAGCACATCATCAGTGCGAGGCTGGCATCACAGCACTAGGCTGGCACATCATCAAAGCACGACGCTGGCACATCATCAGCACGAGGTTGCCATAACAGCACTAGGCTAGCACATCATCACAACACGCGGTTGGCACATCATCAGTATGAGGCTGGCATCATAGCACTAGGTTGGCTCATCATCATGGGGCTAGCATCACAACACTACCCCCCCTTTCGAGGGAGGTCATTACGGACTACACCAAGCTTATCTCGAAAGTGCTCAAACTTTACACGAGATAGAGGCTTGGTCAACACATTAGCAACATGTTCATCCGTGCTAACATATTGGAGCTTTATGGCTCCTCTCTGCACCATGTCATGGATGTAATGATATCGGATCTCTATGTGTTTTGACTTGTCATGGAACACAGGGTTCTCGTTCATCTTTATACAGCTCTGGTTATCACATAGGATCAAGGTTGCTTCCATCTTTAGGTCGAATAGACTTGTTAACAACTTCTGAAGCCATATGGCTTCACAACTTGCAGAACATGCAGCAATGTATTATGCTTCTACTGTGATGAGAGCAATGCTTGATTGCCTACTCTACCATGAGATCATGGCTGACCCCAGACTGAAACAACATCCTGAAGTGATATTTCTGTCAGAGACACTTTCAGCCCAATCTGAATCAGTATATCCACTCAGTCTGAAGTCATGATCTCCATCATAACTAAGACCACAATCTAATGTACCCTTAAGGTACCTCATCACATGTTTTGCAACAACTAGGTGAACATGTATGGGTTCTACCAGAAACTGACTCAATGTGTTCACAGCAAAACAGATATATGCCCTGGTGTTCGTCAGATATATCAATGATCCAATGATCTGTCTATATAGCGTAGCATCAATCAATTCTAACAAAGAGTCAACGAAGAGCTTCAACTTTGTTTCCATGGGTGTATTCATGGACCTGCACTCCAACATACCAAATCTCTTTAGTATTTCAACTGCATACTTCCCTTGGTTAAGGAAGATCCTCTCTGGGCTCTACCATACCTCAAGACCTAAGAAATAGTGCACTAGGCCAAGGTCTTTCATCTCAAATTTTGTAGTGAGCTTCTTCTTACATTCAGTGCTGAGATTTTCTTCTCTAGTTAAGAATAAGTCATCCACATACAACAGCAATATAACAAGCTCATCATTCATAACCTTGAAGTAAAGGTTAGAATCTGCTTTACTCTTGGTAAAGCTCAAGCTCGTCAAAAAACTATCAATCTTTCCATACCAAGCTCTAGAAGCTTGCTTCAATCCGTACAGAGCCTTCTTCAATTTGCACACATGAGTCTTCTTGTCTTCAACTTCAAATCCTTGAGGTTGTTCTATATACACTTCTTCTTCAATGACACCATTCAAGAAGGCAGTTTTCACGTCCATCTGGTGTAACTTCCACTTCATCTTAGCTGCAAGGGATATGATGGTTCTAATCGAAGTGTATCTGGCTACAAGAGCAAATGTATCTTCATAGTCAATGCCTTCCTTTTGGGAAAATCCACGAGCAATGAACATTTCTTTATATTTCTCAATACTTCCATCAGCAACATGTTTTATTTTGAAGAGCCATTTGGAAGATACCACATCCTTTCTCTTTGGTCTGAGAACTATTTGTTAGAATATGAAAGATGTGTACTCGTTTTACCATTGACAATACCCTTGTCACCCAACCATAGGCTGAAGCCACCCTCCGAGCACCTTAACCTTGACAGAGAATCATTCTAGAAGCAAACCCTAGGCTAGATAGCCAAACAAAGGGTAGTGCACCTTTCCCCAAGGATAGCACACCAACAAGAGCCGATCAGATAGTCCAAACCCTAGCCAAGAGACAGTCCAAGCCAAATGTGATCTTCTAGCTCCAGCAGCTGCAATGGAAGCTCTCCTCAAACCTGCGCACAACACTGGGCACTGCAGTGCGCACAAGACTGGGCGCTGCAATTATGAGACTGTCTGCCAGAATGAGAACTGGCCTCCCGTATTTATACTAATTCTGGCTAACTGTCTGGGCCGACTTCTCATTCTGGGTATCTGTCTGTTCAGTATATATTATTATTTATGGTCGACTTCTTCTCTTGGAGGCTAATAACCTAATATAAATTATCTTCTTGAGCCGACAAGTCTTCTAGGGTTATTAGTCAGCTCATTAGGGTTTCTTCTTGCTTCCCGGAGTATTCTATCCTTGCCAGGTGTACACGTGGGGGTAAATACCTCCCGCAACTACCATAATATCAACACTCCCTCCTAGCTAGGGAGGTATTATAGGTAATGGTCTTGAGCACAAAACATACCATTCACCCGGTAGCATCAACATAGTTATATAGACTAGATCATGACTAGATCATAAGCACCATCATCATCATCAGTTGCATCATCTCTCGAAACCATACTCTATCTGAGTAATCAGACATGATGCTCACTCCACAGAGTGATACAAGAGCCATTCTTCTAATCTAGAAGGGTAAATGTTCTAAACCATTTTCTGTCTGGAAAAATCTTTGTTCATCATTCATCTCATTGATAATTATTTCCAATAAATTGTTGATAGTCTTCAAGGCAATCAGAACAAAAATAGAACACAAATAACTACAATCTCGTGGTACACTACCACACCAAGTAACATACAAGTACTTGATCAGCAACGTATAGTCACGAACAGTGGAACACATCCACCACAGTTGTATACATCTACTGTCATACAGTCTTCATAACAATCATCTGATACCAACCTACACAGAAACAATGTTATGATATAAACTGAATCATCTGGGCCAATATTTCACTCACATCTGTGAGATCTGAAAGAATATCTGCCGTCGGAGTAGAACAATGAGATATCTGGACTATTCTTCTCAAACAAGGAAGAATAATTGTCATGTCTTCTGAACCTGGACCATTCCCCACCCTGGGCCATTCTTCCTACACTAATCAAAGTGCACCCTGGAGAGAATATATAAACCCTAAGGAATGCATGTTCCTAATTGTTGAGCCTAGACCATTCCCCACCCTGGGCCATTCCTCCTACACTAATCAAAGGGCACCCTAGAGAGAATGTATAAACCCTAAGGAATGATTGTCCGGACCATTTCCTCTGTTACCCACAAGAGGAAAAGACTATCATGTATCAACCTCCAAAATAGACTATTCCTCATGTTAACCACAATGAGAAATCGTTGTCTGGCAAGGCGGGCCAATCTTCTTGAGTAACCCTCAAGAAGAGAGACTTCCCTAGACCACTCCCCATGTTAACCAAAATGAGAAGTCGTTGTCTATGATACATCAGCAATCTGGACCATTTTCCATGTTAACCACAATGGGAAATCGTTGTCCGTCAGAAATCTCAATCCACTTTCCGAACAGGAAAGCATCTGTCCAAGATGGACTATTTTTCAATCTTGAAAATGAATGTCTTCAATAATATTTCCAGTGCTCCCTCCCAACCTGGGAGTCATCTCTTCCTTTTTCAATAAGGAAGTCGTTTCCACGAGCTCCAGCTTGAGTATGCAAACTCTTTCATCTTGGATAGAAGCTTTACCAAAATGTATGCTTATCTGCTCATCTGTGGATATATGTATTGGAGAACCACTTTCTCCTTTCTGGAATTCATCACGGATAATGTAATGCTTGATTTCAAATGTACTTTAGTCTGGAACACTGATTTTCTATGAAGGCTTTATGTAGCTCTGAACAATAGAGTATATCATTGTTGGAAAACTGGAACATATCCATGTGGCACTTCTTCTGTCATCATGAGATTTGATCTACTAAGTAATCATCTTGATGTTATAGGAAATCTTCACCACGCTTCTATTGTGCACTGGAGGTTCTCCACCAAGTTATCTTCTTCTATCTGCATACAAGGGTCTCTTTCTGGTATACCTCAAAGTCTTGAGATTGCTCTTCATACGCTCTTTATTCAATTTCTCTGGAAAACATTCTTTGCATTCATCTGATGTAGAACTCCAACTCATGGATGTTGCGGATGATATAATGACTCATGTATAGATAAGTCTAGTTTACTGGAACAAGTAATCATCATAGTCTTCTCCCTCCATAGAATAAGTCATGGCTGCTTTGATTTGGTCAAACCCTAGATTTGACCATAAACTCAAACTTCACATCTTGGCTTGTTGAGAGTATCAGGAGATGCACTAGGCTAGAGCGCACTAATCTATCCGGAGATTAGGTCAATCCATTCACTTAAGGTGCCTCAACAAAAGGATTATGGTTTTTGTAACTGCTCCTGCTAGTAACCCTAGTGGCAGTGTCTTGGAAGTTGCTTCTGCTAGTAACCCTAGCGGCAGTTCCTCAACGAGCTCAATATCCTAGCAGCTATGTTTCCTTCCAGCGTTTAGACTGAATGAAGGAGGTGTGGGCCCATAACCTGTTAGAATATGAAAGATGTGTGTTTGTTTTACCATTGACAATACCCTTGTCACCCAACCATAGGTCGAAGTCACCCTCCGAGCACCTTAACCTTGACAGAGAATCATTCCGGAAACAAACCCTAGGCTAGATAGCCAAACAAAGGGTAGTGCATCTTTCCCCAAGGATAGTGCACCAACAAGAGCTGATCAGATAGTCCAAACCCTAGACAAGAGATAGTCCAAGCCAAACGTGATCTTCTAGCTGTAGTAGCTGTAATGGAAGCTCTCCTCAAACCTGCGCACAAGACTGGGCACTGCAGTGCGCACAAGATTGGGCGCTGCAATTTTGAGACTGCCTACCAGAATGAGAACTGGCCTCTTGTATTTATATTAATTTTGGCTAACTGCCTGGGTCGACTTCTCATTCTGGGTATCTATTTGTTCAGTATATATTATTATTTCTGGCCGACTTCTTCTCTTGGAGGCTAATAACCTAATATAAATTATCTTCTTGAGCCGACAAGTATTATAGAGTTATTAGCCAGCTCATTAGGGTTTCTTCTTGCTTCCCGGAGTATTCTATCCTTGTCAGGTTTACATGTGGAGGTAAATACCTCCCGCAACTACCATAATATCAACACTATTTCCCATACATCATTATTTATAATGGATTGGTATTCTTATGTCATGGCATCTACCCACTCTTTCTTCTAAATGGCTTCTTCAAAGCAGGTAGGCTCCTTCTCTAAGACATTACACATCAAAGCCATATAACTGGAGAATGGCTTTGGTTTCTTCACTTGTCTCATGGTTCCTTCGCGGACACTGTACTTCTCTCCATCTTGAATAAGTTCCCTTGCCCAGGCTGTCTTTCTCTTGTGGGAGATTGTCATTTGGGGAGGTTCTTGAGATTCTATTATGTCATGATCTTCTAGAATCTCCTCATCAAGGGAAGCTATGACTTCCCTCACTGGTTCTGCAACTCTGGGAGCTACAGGTTCCTCTTCATATACTTCTTCAAGCTGGCATCTTCTTGATTTATTGAGTTTTGCATCTTCATAAAAAGTTACATCCATGTTGATCTCAATATGATGATAACCTGGTATATAAACTTTGAAGGCCTTGGAGACCTCACAGTATCCAACAAATATTCCCTTATTTCCTGAAGGGTTCAGCTTGGTTCTCTTATCTTTTGGACTATGTACAAATACTGGGGCAGCCAAATATTTTGAGATGGCTTACTTCTGGCTTCTTTCCGGAGAACATCTCTTCTGGGGTCTTGAACCCAAGTGCACTATGGGACAATCTGTTTTGTACATATACTATTGTTTTTGTTGCTTCTGCCCTGTTGCCGCCTTATACACACCTTTGGGAGACGTGGAAGAAATCTTCAATCCACTCGGTGTGTCCTTGGGGGCAAGTGAGAGTTAAGGTGCTGTCACCTAATCCTCAACTCCTCCGTCTAGGCAAACTCCTAGCGAAGCCAAGGGGGGTAGTCCCTAACAAATATACTAAGGCTTTTAAGATAAGTACAAGAAAATTAAATCTAGGAGTTTATTGCTTCTTCAAACCATTAACCATTTAACCGAAATAAACATGAACATTCATTCACCACGATATATATATATAATCGAATTAACTTGCATCAAAAGGATACTAAGAAACAGTTGTCAGGTGCAAGTTATCATTTACATCAACATATAACCAAATTATGAAATGTGAAGCCTGTGGCTTTATTGCTTGTAAATGATTGAGACCA
>ML780121.1:329841-347667 GCA_009831015.1 Picea engelmannii
TGGAAAAGATACACACTAGCCAGAATCCTGTAGACATGTTAACAAAGGGAGTAACCAGGGAGAAACTGAGTTCTTGCTCAGTTTCAGTTGGTCTTCAAGAATGAAGATGAAGATGAGAAATTTTCCAGGTCCAAGAAGGTTCAAAGTCCAGCATATACAACAACGGTGGAGTTGTTCAGATCAGTCTCCAAGTGGGAGATTGTTGGTTGTGGAGCCTGATTATCTTCCTGATGCAGAGGTTCTTTGCTTTCATCCGTGTCTATACCCCATGAAGTATTTACACCCCAGAAGTATGTACACTATTCCACGCGGGGGAGTGCAGAGGGGGGGTACCCCCTCTGCAGGGTCCAGGGGGGAGATCCCCCCGGCTGGGGGGTCTGGGGGCAAGCGGGCCCCTAGCGGGGGTTCGGGGGCAGCGTCCCCTGATGGGGGTTCGGGGGCGAAGCCCCCGAAGCAAAAATTGCCTTGTAAAAGTATATGTAATTTCATTGTAAATCTGGACCGTTCATTATAAGGTCGCAGATCTAACGGTAGAGATTATGTTAGGGTTTTTTTCCCTAGAAGGCAACCCTCTTTTATGAGGGAAATGTATTGCGGCTATTGATTGATGGTGAATATTGTATTTTGAGCGAGGAGACTGTGAGAGAAAGAAGAGGAAGTTACAGCGGGTTTTGTTGTAGGTTGCATCCCTTCATTTGCTAGATAATAATAAAGGAAGGACCTGGAAATTTCTCTGGTGGGCGTAGCCCACACTGGGTGAACCACGTAAATCTGTGTCTCTCTTGTATTGTGTGTCTTCTGTGTTTTGTTTCTACATTTGTTTTATTTTATTGCTCCACGGTCCTGTTTTCTAACAACAAGCCCTGAGGCTCATGGTCATCTCCTAGCCCTTCAATTTCTGTCTCTATTTCACTATTGTTTTTCTGCCTTGGACCCATAACAATTCCCCTGTACTTCTGCATGCACCGATCTCACCACAGGTTTGGAGGATCAAGGCTCTGATACCACTGTAATGATCCCAAGCCAAATTCTTCCTTGGAATCACTAACTACTACTAATTTACTAAGTTATTAAGTGCATACAAGATTCATCAACACATGGAGATCACAATATATTTAAGATGTAGAAGCACAAGCAAAGATCTGACCTTTTTATTATGAGCAATGTAAGATCAATACAATAGATGGTTGATCTGGAATAAACCTCAGATGGTCATACAAGCAATATATATGAGCTGCTACAAAATGCTCCCGACAATACAAAATAAGCCTCCAAAGGCTGGATATACAATGAAGACTAAATCAAGCAGATATGAGTCGTACTAATGCTCAACCTCCATGCTGGAAAGTGCCACGTCCTGCTAGAATGTTGAAGCCCTGAATAATTCTGCCCTGCTACCAAAAGTGTCCAATCATCCCGAGAAATATGCCAAATGATAGATTGGGCAACTGTAAGGAAAACCCAGATGTCCAAATTCCCAAATCCACTCTCAAACCCCGTAGATCTGAATTCTCCACTGAATGGTGTGCCCCACTAGATGACTAAAACCCTAGCTGGTTCGGCCCTGATGAAGGAGGCCTCCAAATTCTCTGAAACTCTCCAAGAATATAGATCGGGCTATGAGAATCCCATGGGAGAAGTTTCGGGCTCAGATCTCAAGTAGATCTCCCTAGATCTGAGTTTTATTGAATCATGGGACGTCCCTTATGGCTCCACGACGTCCCAATCTGCAGACAAATGTAGAATGATGATAACCCTCCAGAAAAGCCCTCAAACTGATGGTCCTGCCCCTGCAAACAAAACCCAACTGTCGGAATGGCCCCAGGACCTCAGGATAAGCTGGATCGAACCTCCCTCGATAAGCTGGCCCTGAGACTAGAATGGTGTGGAGGAGTCTTTCATCCCCGAGACCAAGCTGTGGAACAAGGTGAGTGGATATTTCACCACTGAGTTTCTCACAAGGGTTTGTACAGCAAAACGCCCAAACTGAATGATCAAGAGCATTAGAAAATGCTAATCCAAAACTAGAATGAATAATAGGTGCACCCCAGCCTCTTACTTATACTTTTCCTTTTAATTCTCTGTTGAGTTAGGTTAACTCCCAGGGTTAATATTCTATTCTTCTGTTGAGTTATCTTTTACTCCTNGGGGGTGCCCAGGCCACTGAGTCTCCTCATCACCTCTCTAAGAGGTGGGGGACATTACATACCCGTTATAAGAGAACCATTGTCGAGTTGTCTATTTATCTCATTGCGCCATGCACGAAGAACACTTTTGCTAAACCAAGAATTTGAGTCCACAGACCATGTGAATTGTATACAGTGACCATTGCCCTCTTGTTGCTTATTCTAGTGCAGTATCTGAGTTAATTGTGAACCCAATATTATTAATCCCCAGCGCTTATGTCCGACGAGCTCACCACAATTGAAGAATCAGTAACAAAAGTACTCCTCAACTTGATGACTGAAAGAGTCATGTCGGAGAGAGGATTGTCTACCGATCTACAAGCATCATCGACAAGAGGATTGTCGGCCTCTCAGTCCACTGCTCGAGCCGGACCATCATGGCCTGTAGATGAGAAGCGAACCAAGAACAGAGACGATCTCGTGAATGCTAAGTTGATTCCAAGCATTTTACCCGCCTATCTACCACCTATGAGCGACACAATAAATCGAGACAGTGTGCCCAGAGACTTTGAGTACGAATTGGTCACTACATACCTCCCGAAGGGGATATGTGCGGTTCACGTAGATCAAGAAAATATAGTAGCATTGAAGTTTAGCAACTTCAACCTCAGCGACAGGAAGTTATATAGCATGCTTGTCCCACACAAGTACCTGACCAGGACAAAAGGAAATAATTCTAAGATCGTCCCTCAGTCATGGACCCATAACCTCGTGACGTCCACACTGCTCAACGTCATGAATATTCCTCACTTCGGAAGACACCAAGAAGTGAATGCATGCATCAAACTATTGTTGTCCTATTACCATGGCGGATACTTGTGGTTAAACCATTGTATCACAGTGGATCCGGCATTGATCAATCAGATCACCGGGCTGAGTATGCAAGGCCTTGACCCACAAGATTTCTATCCCGGAAAAACCATGGATCGCGCTTTAGCTCAAAGGATAAAAGACACCTACGGCGATGTCAAGAAAGGCACGTGAGGCTACAAGGTAGCTTCTATCCAAAGTGGCATAGTGCACCTATCCTATCAATTGATCGCGGAAAATTTGGTCTGCAAGAACCGACCCACCCAAGTCACTGGTTTTGTAATCGACCTTGCAGGGAAGTGCGCGAAGGGCCTACAAATGAATTGGGTGAAGTACCTCGTGAAACAATTGGAAATAGACTGCAGGGAAGCACAAGATCAAGGATATGAGTTCCACTTCAGTTGGCTTCTAATCCTGATTTCTTTCATCGCATGGGAGATGCCGGAAGGTGCGACCTTCTCGGACATCGAGCCCTTTGAACCTCTAGCCACGAAGTTCAGTACACTGTGGTATTCCAGTGAGATGAACAAGCAATGGAATTCAAATGTCGTATTCCACACATATTATAATCAGCTGAAGTTAGATATCCAGTCTAAGCCTCGCATTACACCAAATACTCTTCACGGTTTTTTGCCTTTTATGAAATTCAACATGGACCGCCATTTCATTTATATTATAGCGTGCGCTGACGAGCACAAGCAACAACTTCAATATTACTACAAGCTGACAGAGGAGGACTTAGAAGAAATCACTAAGGACTAGTCGACAAACCTCCTCATTTCAGCATACCCTACGGAGATATCTGATTTAGACAATCCCAAAACTATATCGAATACACCCAGACCTAGCAAGATAAACAAGACCGAAGAGATCCATGATTTAGACAACGCATCTATGAAGACCGCTTCCATCTCAGCATAGAAAGGAGGAGATAGCAGAGAGATAGATGGCACAGAAGTTGAATATTATAAAGGCGAGGTTACACCACCTAGAGATGAGGAGGATCCCTCGAAGAAAAGGAAGGTTTCCTTGCCAAAACCTTCCTCCTGGAAGAAAATGAAAGCAACCATGACCAAAATGCAGACCATCCTCACCTCCGACAACTTCGATTTCATCATAGCAGCCCTGAATGATGCTTCGCTGGAGATAGTAGAGAAGAAAGAAGCTAAGTAGGAGGAGGTGTTCCATCGGATTAAGAATGAGCTCCAAGGAGTACAACAGGCACTACAATCCAGCCGCACAGTCTCCACTGCGCCTCTGTCGAAAGGAACATCAAAACTGGAAGATGAGCCAACTCAACTCCACCGCATCGGTGACACAGTCGAAGCTCGCCTTTGACAAGCTCAGGAAGAAACAACGCAAGATACCCAAGCTTTGGCACAAGTACAGGGAGACCTTGTATAAAAATGCAGTACTGCAGAACAGGAAAATCTTGCTCTGCAAACGAAGTGAGATGAAGAAAAAGCACAACTGCAACAAAGCAAGGAACAATTGCTTGCAGAGCAACTCGAAGTAAAGGAAATGGTTCACAGAGCACTTCGCTCTGTGACAGTCATAGAAGTAAAGACCGAAGAGCGAGTTCCAGAGCAGGTGGCACAACTTGAAGAAGTAATCCAGCAGTTCCAGCAGTGCATAGAAGACTTGGAGCTCCACACTGTGCCTGAGACCCCTCAAGATGTAAGAGACCAAAGGGAAGCAACTTCTCATAGTGCAGTTGACAGACTAAAAGCTCTTTCCTTGGAGTGCAAGTAGCTGATTAACCGCATCGCCCAAACATATGAGAACCTCATCGAGAATCCAAAGTTACAGGCATTAGAGTCACATCTCAAGGAATCAAATCAGCACGCAGACACACTACAGGTGCAGCTGAAGGCCTTATCGGCCGTGGAAATAATGAAGCGGTCTCAGGAGCAACGCACCACCCAGTAGCATATCCATATGATTCAAATCAGAGTGATGAAAGTTACTCAATGGCTTCAACCAGTGCAAGATAAGGCATTCCAATTATTCACAGAGGTTGAAAGTCGAGTAGAGCTAGAACAGGTTCTCATCACAGCAGAACAGCACCTAGAAGGGCCCATGAACTACGCAGTGATCCAGGAGTTCACCGAGCAAGAGGTTATCACACAACAGTAGATCGAAGCAGCTCGAGCCAAGCTCAAGGCGATCGAGGCAGAACTGATTAGACCAGAGTGACTCGGGATGAGTCACAGGTGAGTGTTGGGGGCTTGTTGGCCCTTGACCAAGTTTTGGGAGATTTTTGGTCATATTGACCTATTTTGGGACTTCGATAGCCTGTCGAAGGAGGAGCGCAAAATGAAGCGGAGATGATGGGATCTTGGCCCACTTTTGGATCATTTTTAAGTTTTGGGGAATATGTAATAGGAATGGGATGTCAACCCATGGATTTACCCATTTTTAGGCCTATTTTGTATGTATAAATAGAATGCTAGGCAATGTAAGAAGTAGTTGAAAAGTGCATCTATATGATGTGAATGTATGTTAAGTGTGAGTAGAGTCTGTAAGTGCTTTTTGCATCACTATAAGAGACTTGCAGAGCTAAGTGCAGGTATTCGTAACAAATTGTGGAAGGCTGAGTATTGTAACGCAAGGAAGAAGGATCTAGCGACTTGTGCAGATCTTATGTCCTATGCAGAGTAAGGGTTTTGGTGTCTTTGTGCTTGTAACCGATTGACTGAAGATAATAAATAAGAAGAGTTGATGGACGTAGCCCCAGGGTGGGGGTGAACCATGTAAACACTGTGTTGTCTTGCTTTGTGCTTGTCTTGATGTGTTTATATCTTCTTTTTCTAAGTGCTTAGAGATGATTAGATAGATACACTTATGCTTAGTGCTAATGATGTATAATAATGTTAGATATGATCTATATGAAGGTGTTGAGTGCTTGATCTATTAGATCTGGCCTATCTATTGATGCTAAGTGCTTAAGTATGTTATATCAGTGTGAATGTTGTGAAGCCCTGTTTTATCAGTGAAGTGATTATTGATTGTATATTGAGGAACTGATGGTACTAAGTGCTTTATTAAGTATTATAATCACATATATGTGTCCCAACTAAGGTTGTGTACACTTGAGTCTTGCAACCACCCCTGCCTCTACCCCAGGTGAGACTTCATCTACTTCGTAGGTGTTGTCGAAAGGGTCGATAGTTAGAGCTTTGTTGGTGCGTTGTTGTAGTGTTGAACCCTGGGTCTGCCCTTATGCCAACAATCATCATCATCAGAAGGAGAGGACAAAATCATTATCACCATCTGGAACATTGAATGGCACATCTATAAATCATCGTAAGTTTTTCTCATCATCAACAACATCATCTTTCACAGCATGGAGTTGGAGTAGCATCATCATCATCTACATCAACATCAATTAGTATAACAGTAATACAACATCATCAATCAGTACAATATTGATACAGCATCATCATCAATAGCATGAGGTTGATACAACATCATCATCAACAGCATGAGGATGATCAACATCATCAACATCATTAACATGAGGCTGAGATAACAACATCATCAACACGAGGCTGAGATAACAACATTATCAACATCATCAGCACGAGGTTGAGATAACAACATCATCAGTATGAGGCTGAGATAACAGCATCATCATCATATGGCAACAGAATGAGGCAGGTGCAATATTAACATTTTATGGTACTCTGATAGATCGTCCTTACCGGACCTTCAGGATATGCCTAGGAATCAAAAGATTCCCTAGGATATAAAATCCTAATGGAGCTACCGCGTGGTACTCTGACAGATCGTCCATATTGTACCTTCGGGATCATCTAAAGTCAATTTGCCTTTATTAATGCCTAAGTCTAATATATAATTGACCATTATAAGCTAATATTTACTTTAACATTTTTGTTCTTTTATAATTTTGTTTGCAATAGTGTTGATTTTTAGATCATAGTTTCAAA
This sequence comes from Picea engelmannii, assembly GCA_009831015.1. Lineage (NCBI taxonomy): Eukaryota > Viridiplantae > Streptophyta > Pinopsida > Pinales > Pinaceae > Picea > Picea engelmannii. The sequence goes on from ML780121.1 coordinate 336,788, forward strand.
AATGTTGCAATTTTAAGCCTAAAACAAAAAACAAATGTGCAACTTGTAGCACCATGTTTTGATTTGAAGGGTGATTTTGAAGTTTCGATGCACAACGCTATCAGTTGTCAAGGCCCTGATTTCAAAATAGTTGTAATTCTTGAAATTAGTGCAACTGCAAGAGCCATTCTCTAGTAGGATGGCATAAGACCCTAGCTGTGAGCTAGGGCCCCCAATACACTCTTGGGGTTCTTGGTTTGGGACCAAGTAGTTTGAGCCATGGCAGGTTATCTCATGATTAGATCACGAGCACCATCATCACTATCAGTATCATTTTATAGAATCAACTACATCATCTCTCGAAGCCATACTCCATCTGAGTAATCAGACATGATGTTGAATAAGTCACTCACTCCACAGAGTGATACAAGAACCATTCTTCTAATTCATACATATGTTCTAGAAGAATAACTATTCCAACAGATGTTGGAAGCCACGCCATGGGCTACAAAGACTATTCTTCTAATCCATACATACATCCTAGAAGAATAAATTTCCTAGACCATTTTCCGCCTGGAATGTTTGTCCACTAGAACACTAACTATCCATCTAGTTGTTAATCATTTTCAACACTATTGGTAGTCTACATGGAAATCAGAACAATTTCATTCAATAGAACACAACTATGTCTACCCATAGTAGTACACAACTACTATTAAGTGGTACACAACCACACCAAGTAGCACACAGCTACTTAATCAGTGACACATAGTCACAACCAGTGGAACACATCCACCACAATAGCATACATCTATTTTCCAGAGACATACAGTCTACATAGAAATCATATCATCTGATATCAACCTTCATAGAAACAATATCATGATATAAACAGAGTCATCTGGACAATTCTTCCACTCACATCTGTGAGATCTAGAAGAGCATCTTCCCTTAGAAAGTAAAACATCAACCATAGGCTATCTGAACTATTCCTCTCAAGCATAGAAGAATAATTGTCCCTGATTTATGAGCCTGGACCATTCACCTAACTAGGCCATTTCTCCGGCACTAATCATAGTGCAACCTGGAGAGAATGAGTCTGCCCTAGGGAATGTTTGTCCCTGATTTTTGAACCTGGACCATTCACCTAACTCGGCCATTCCTATGGAACTAATCATAGTGAAACTTGGAGAGAATGAGTATGCCCTAGGGAATGACTATCTAGACCATTTACTAATGGAAATGATTGTCCTGCACCAACCTCCAAAACGCACCATTCTTCAAAACTACTCACAACTGTGAACTTCGAAAGAATGATTGCTTGGCGAGACGAACCATTCTACTTAACCACTACTCAGAGTGATTGCCAAGAAAAATGATTGTCCTAGACCATTCCCCCACACTGGCCACAAGGGGAATCATTGTCGATGGTACATCAGCAATCTATCAAACCATTTTCATTACGAAAATGACTGTCCAATCTTAACCATTTTCCAAACTGGAAAATGTTTGTCTGTCAGAAATCTCAAACCACTTTCCGGACTGGAAAGGAACTGCTCATCCTAGACTATTTTTCAAACTAAAAAATGATTGTCCATAAATCAATAACACATCAGTGCTCCCTCCCAACCTGGGAGTAATCTCTTCCTTTTTCAAAAAGGAAGTCGTCTCCATGAGCCCCAGCTTGCAAACTTTTCATCTTGGATAGAGGTTTTACCAAAATATCTGCTATTTGTTCATCTATGGAGATATATATATTGGAGAACCACTTCTCTTTTCTAGAATTCATCATGGATAATGTAATGCTTGATCTCAATGAACTTCGGTCTGTCATGGAACACTGGTTTTCTTTGAAGGCTTCATATAGCTCTGATCATTACAATATATAATGGTCGAATTCAGCACTTATGTTTCCTGTTAGCTCATGACATCGTGGAAAGGCTCAACTAAAACATATTCAAGTAGCACTTCTTTTGTCACCATGAGAGTTTGCCATGGATTAGCAATTCATCATCCCAGACTTCTGAGTAACTGTTCTGATACACTATCTCTGTCATAGAAGTTTTTCACCACGTTTTTGTTGTATATGAGATACTCTGCATCAAGTCATTTGAATCCATAGAAGGTCTTCTTATATCTGCATACATGGGTCTCTTTCTGGTATACCTCAAAACCTTGAGATTTCTTTACATAAGATTTTTCCTCCAATTCTCTGTTGGGAAGAACAATCTTTTACAACCAACTGATGTATACTTCAATCCATGGATACTGCAAGAGATATAATAGCTCGGATAGAGGTATATCGGGTTTACAGGAACAAGTTGTTATCATAGTCTTCTTCTCCTTCTGGAAAAACCTCTAGTTATAAATCTCGCAATGCTTCCATTCATAACCCTTTTTCACAATTTCTTACATATATTGTTTTTCATCATAACTTCCATTTCTTCTTCTTGATTGCTTCTAATGGGTTCAAACCAAGCTAGTAGTCTTGTGATTCTCAGTATAATAACTAGTTGTTCTGGCTTTTCTTTCTTTCTTGGAATCTTCATGTTCTTCCTCATGTTTCACTTTATCTCTTGGGTCCATGGAGTCTTCTATAGATTCCATGCCCTGAATATTTCAACTTCTTCATTTCATCATAGGATCATGGATGTAGATGGACAACCAAGAATACTTTGAGGCTTATTTTCGAAGAAGACTTCTTCTGAACACGTGTTTCTTATCATGGTTGCTACTTTCAATGGGAACAAGGAAAGATACTTCATAATCCTCAATGGATCATATCATTTAGGATTAGCTCCCTCCTAATCCTTGCTTCATGCATGAATTCATGCACTTTTTTTGGAATTATGTAATCAGCTCCCTCCATCTAAGAGAGACCACGCTTTCATCTGCATCCTTATTGCCTTATGCAAAGTGTCACAAGTCTTTTTGTAATTTCCTCTTGATTGGTGACTTCTTTCTGTTTTGACTTCTTCTGGGTCTCTTGAAGTTTGATTTTGATTTTGGATTATCTAGAAGTTGTTAATTATATAATAGCTTCCATAGGAATTGCTACCAAGGATTGTCAATGTACTTCATCTTCATGTGTATTTCTTGACATGTAGTCATCGTGATAGCAATCCTACTCTTGTTATTCCTCCATAGGTATTTGTTTCACTTGAACATATTATCTTCTAGTATATAGATATGCAAGATATATACAGAAACTATGTAAACATGGTATGTACAATAACTATGAAGAATAGCGTTACCTTGACTTAGAATAAGAAGTATGTTTTATCCTACTTGGCCTTCTTTGAAGGTTCTCTTTCTTCGGCAATTGTTGCTTCGTCTGCTTCCTTTCTTTTTCTTAACTCGGGACAATGATTCCTATAGTGACCATATTTTCAACAATTGAAGAATTGTATCTTTGACATATCCTTTTCTTGATTCGGTTTCTTCCTTGAATCAAGCATCTTCTTATTTTTGAAATTCTTGAACCTTGTTGTGAAAGATTGATCATCGTATTTCTTTTGGGGTTTCTCTTTTGCATTAATCCTTGATTATTCTTGTGCACAGCAAGTCCAGAGTTCTTCAAATGTGGGATAATCATTTCTTGTGTTCATGCTTGTGGAAAATGCATCCCATGTCTTGGGAAGAACTGAGTACTATATTAACCAGCTCCTTCTCTGAAATGATTTCTTCAATAGATCGTAGTTGATCTCTTAACTGAGAGATTCTCACAAGGTATGATGTTATGATGTCATCATCATTCATTTTCATGTCACAGAGCTCATTCTTCAGACTCATTACTTGTCCAATGTTTCTGACTAAGAAGAGGTTAGTTAGGGCATCGTACATCTTCTTAGATGAGTCAAGATGAGAGATGTAGGGTATCAAGTGGTCTTTTACACAGTCCACTATGATACTCATGTCAGTGTTGTCATTGTCCTTGAACTTCTCCATAACTGCAACGTTATGAGGTTCCTTCTCTTTTCCTTCTTCAAATTGTGGTTCCACGATCTTTCCTTTCACGATATCCAACACTTTATACTTGGCAAGGATGAGGTCAATCCTTTTATTCCATGCTCTGAAGTTAGAAGCCCCTTCTAACTTGTTTTCTGACTTCATAGAGTAAGTCACGACTGCTTTGACTTTGTCAACCTTTGACTTTGACTTGGTCAACCTTTGATTTTGACCAAAAACTCAAACTTGGTGTCTTGGCTTGCTAAGAGTACCAGGAGGTGCGTTGGGTTAGGGCACACTAGGTTATACAGAAATTAGATCAATCTCTTCACTTAAGGTGCCTCAACAAGAGAGTTAGGGTTTCGTTGTTGCAGCAAAAACTGACTGCAACTACAATTGTAACTGAGCAAATCCTCTCAATCTATCTTCCAATGGTTAGACTATCCGAAGATAGTGTGGGCCCATAACCTGTTAGAATAATAGATGTGCTCATTTAACCATAGGCAATATAGCAATATTGTCACCCAACCATAGGTCGAAGCCACCCCCGAGCACCTTAACCTTGACAAAAAATAATTCCAAAAGAAAAACATAGGCCTAATAGCCAATAAAGATAGTGTGTCAGTCTCCATAGTTAGCATACCAAGAAGAAAGTCCAAACCATAACCAATAGAAAGTCCAAGCCTAAACTGAGAATACAGGTTGCAGTAGCTTTAGCTGCAGCTACTCTCCAGTCTTCCGCACTTACTTAGTTTATGCAGTGCGCACTCTTACATTTCTGTAGTTGTGAGTTGTGTCCTCAAAATGAGCTCTAGTGTCCTTTATTTATATTGTTTCTCCTTAGTTGTCTATGCTGACTTCTCATTCTGGAGGCTAAACACTCAATATTAAATATTTCCTTTAGTCGACTTGTCTTCTAGGGTTATGTCCAATGCTTTAGGGTTTCTTCCCGAAATATTCTATTCTAGCCAGGGTTACACGTGGAGGTTAATACCTCCCGCAACTACCATAATATCAACACCTAGTACATAGAGCACTGTTGATTTTTTATTAAGATAGACTCAAGCATGAGGTTTATTCAATTTTTTTCCTTTTACTTGAACCATAGATAGTTGCAGTTACACCATAAAAAATTTGTTGCAGTAACCAATATCACAAGAAGAAATATCATGCACAAGTACACAAGAAGTATCCTGGGAAACCCTTATCAAAAAGGGAAGAAAACCCAACCAATCCTTTGCTATATTCTTTAAGAGAAAGACCTCCCACACCATAAACCTAGCACACAAAAGGATGCTCACAAAACTTAGAAGGCTAGCGCCTAAGAGAGGTGTGCACTTCAACCCTAGAACTTGTACTTGATGAAATTTCCAAAATCACACTTGTGTTATGTTTCCTCAATGAGGAAATCACCTTTATTTATATTACACTAGACACATCAAAAGCGGTGTTTATTGACACAACAGGGCCGACCTCAATAACTCAGAATACAATTAATAATTACCATATTAATTATCTTTTAGATTAATTATCTTTCACTTTATGGTGGGTCATATATGTACCCTTTACATCACAATTAGGGTTACGGGTAAATCTAACTCTTAGACAATATAGCAAGGGATCTCACATACCCACTAGTGATCAGCGACTAGGGGCACGTCCACTTGTGCTCAACCACAAGGAAATCCAACTCAACATATCGCTATCTCACTCAGTCTCACAGGAGAATCATCTGGACACACACTCACTAGTGCTCGTCCACTAGGATCACGTCTGTTGACGATAAAAATCGCAACGATGATTTCGCCCGTAAAGTATTGCTAAAACCTATTATTTAAACTAAGTTAATGATATATAATACTAGTAGGTGGGACCCCCTTGTAGATTGGAGGATCAGAGATAGTCTTATTACACATTTTATGTTGATGTTTCGATACTGCTTACAAGGTTATACATGATTGATGATGAAGTATTGGTTTTGTTTGCAACATAATGGCAGGTGGATAATGCATTTTATGTGTTGATTCTGTTACTCTAAGCTTTAAATTCAATGTTATGAATGGCTTATATTCGTTGTTATTACATCGCTATTGTAACCATGATTCATATCCTATTACACCTGCACAAGACACATGTTAGTTATAACAAGAGACAAGAGCAATATGGAATAAATCCAACAAAAGGGAATTATTCTATAATATATGCAAATGAAATTAAAGGAATTGATGTTAGTCCTAACTAGCAATGTTAGTGGCTATACGATTTGTATTGAGTTATGTTGGGTGCATTTGATATATGAATTGGTATGGTTTTGATAATGGTTAATATGGATTGGGTGGTGCAATTGGCAAGCAATGTATGCAAGTTTCGATGCATGGATTAATGGTTTGGTTGGATGTCGTGTATTGTGTAATTAAATGAGATGGAGGATGGAAACAACGTGTAGTAAATGCACAACACTCCATACTTATCCCATTGGGTCGTCACCCTGGCATGGTTATTTTTCATTTTGGTTTTGTTGTGGTTAAGCTCTGAGATCCAGGCGTGGAAGGTACTGCTCGACTAAGCTTGCAGTTTTAAGCCCATTGGTTACAATTATGGTTTTTTTTGCTCATCCATGAATTCGTTCTGTGTATGAAGTGAACGTTGGCTCGGTAATGTGTTGGTCTGTGTTTTGTTGAGGTTGGAAACTGTGTAAACACGTGGTGTTTTCTCTGGAATGATTGTTTGTGTTATTCGTTGCAAATGGAAAAATCAATGGTTGAAGTTGTGATTTCATTAGTTGTTATATGTGGTGGAAACCATGATGGATATTTGTTGTCTTTATGGGTTTTTGTTAGAGGGTTTCACTCTATTAGCCTTGTTGGTTGTCTCCTCACAGTTATGGAAACCACACCTAGTTGTATTTGGTGCTATAGGTTGTTGTGTATGTTTTGAACCACCTTTTGGTCACTTCATATCCTTTTCACATGTTCATGGGCTCATTTTGCATTATTGGTATCTACGCAATTGGTTATGGGGTGGCTATCATGCCAAGAAGCATTCTTTAGGGTTGTTGGTAGTACCTGGGCTCTGCATTTCTATCAGCATTATTCGGATATTGGGGAAAAAAATGAGGGTTATGCCTCTGCATGTTCTTGGTGTTGGTTACTGGCCAGTGAGAAATCTTTGCCCTTCTGCATCGTGGTCTACCCTAACTAGAGTTGAACTATCACCCTATTCTATAAGGCTAAGGTTTATGAGGCTTGTGGCTCCAACGTGCTAGTCTAGAGGGTCTCTAACCTACTGTCGATAAGGTCGACCTTCAATCTCCCTGTGTTTGGTGACCGAGTGAACCCTTGATTATTTTGTTCATTAGTTACAGACCCTGATTTTAATAAACTAAACCAGTCACACCCTGTCAGGTATCTTGTTGACTGTCATGAGTTGGTTGAGTAGTGTTGACAGTGGTTTTGATTATTGGCTTGTCTCTGTTTGATCCGGTCGATTAGAGAGTTGTAATTGGAAATGATAATTGGTATATAATTTTTGCATTATTTTATTCTAATAGTTGAATCGATAACTCAACATTGTTTAATCGGTTGATTAAGACTAAGCATAAATGTACAGTCACAGAGATGCATCCTTTCGTTATGTGTTAGTCTGTGTGTTCCTACAACGTGTTATAAATTGAAGTGGTGGTTGTTGTTGTTGTGTGTTTAATTTGCCCAATTGGGATTATTGCAGGTTGAAAAATTGATAATTGTGGCATGGCTATCTACAGTGTATGATTTATAGACATCGTGCATCGTTTTTTTTTATTGCACCATCAGAGATGAGCACAGGGTTTTGCTAGTATGGTTTCATTGCAAATTTAATTGTCAAATTTGTCAAAGGAATGGGATCGGGCATGTTCAAAAAAAGAGTCTGTCAACTCAGGAAAGACCTGTGTCTATGTTTGATTTGAGAAATTAAATTATGGGCAATGTTTGATGGTTTTTTTTTAATGTTGAACAGAGTTGAAGCAATATGACTATGTGTTCCTTGGATTTTGTTTTAAATATAAAAGGGAAGGAATTTAAAAGAAACAGAATTCTTTTAAACAATATGGGTGAAAGTCATGACGATTCTGAGTATAGTTATATTATGTGCTAATTGAAAGTCTTTAAGGAAATTGAATGTGGGACAGTGAACAAGTTTAAACACAGAGTAATTGTTTAATTGCCCACAATAATTGTTTAATTGGCACTGGAATAGTTGTATTTGATCTAAAAATGAAGAAGACTTGTATTCCTGAAAATATTTGCAAGTTAAATTTTATGTGTTAAAATGAAAATGGATCAACTTTGCAACACAACTTAAATAGGATTTACTCATTCAAGATGCATATAAACAACAGCAAAATCAGTGAACAGAAAACACATAACACAGCAAATGATAAAGGAGTTCACCCCTCTCTTGGGCTACATCTCCTGGTCTAGCTTCCAATGGATCATTAGTATTATTTGCTCAAAGTTCTCAAAAATGTGCTTTACAATTCTCAAAATTCCAAATAGACTGCTCCAATGGCTTCAGAACATCCAAAAACCCCTAACTGGGCTTTTTCGGCACCTCATTTGGCCAAAAATTGAAGAAGATAGGCTTCCTAGAAGTCCCCCCTTCAAGCTTGTTGTCTCTGCATCTACAAAACGCACCCTTGTTGGCTCAACCTAGCCCACACACATGTTTAAGCGTAAAAACTTAGCACCAGACGCAACCACACGAACTGTGCAAACTGTAGGATAGTTACAGGCGCACCTAGCCCCTAACCGTTAAGGGCAAGGTCGTATGACCCATGCGACCGCGTGCTAGCATAAACATAGGCTCCCGTTCCACAAGCCAATGGTCAAAGGCCAAATGGTGGGTCATTTGTATAACCGTTGGAATAAACACAACCGCACGCACACCCAAATGGTATAGCATTGGGTCATATGTAATACAATGTGCGACCAAGGGCTGGGGCTAAGCCCCAGCCCGGTCACGCCCCATACTATACACATATGCAAACATTTAAATATATTTCGCCATATATATTACAAGGAACAACTAGTGGTGCACTGGTTGGTGGCTCTTGCCAAGTCTTTCCCCCCTGCCCGGAGGTCGCGGGGTCGACTCTGGCCAACGACATAATTTTAAACCAATAGATATATGACACATGGCGGCCATTGATTGGGCCACGTGTCGTCATCCCGTTCGTTGCAAACATGCCATGTCACATGCCAACTATCCAAATAACTACCTGCCATGTGTCATATGGCCTGCCACATGTTGTACGACCTGCCACATCAGCATACGTATGCACTGTATAGTCAGCATCCCTTTTTTGTATGTTTGTCATTTGGAACAGAATGCGATATCTCTCGCTCCTGACATTTGTTTGAACCCAAACGAGTTGCATTGGGTTCATAACAACGAGGCCTATGCTCTCGTTCGATTTGAAGAGATTTTGAACACTATGAATTTTTGAGCAAAATTTCATCCCCTGATCACACCTCCCCATTGAAAATCTTTTGGACCTCCAAAAGACTATTTTCAGTCTATCTGAAGATGAGTGTATAGATCCCTCACCTTTCCAACCTCAATCCACTTGGATTTACTTGGAATTACTTGGATTTGTACCTTTAAGACCAACTCAAAGATACTCCACATTTCCTCATTTTGAAGTTCACATTCTCCTGTCAAGGATGGTGTCTTCATGCAATTCTGTAAGATATTCTGGGGAAAAATCATCTATAGAAGGAATCTGAACATGCTCTCCTTGATCATCAATCAAAGGAGGCTCATACAATTTCAAATTCTCAACATTAACAACTGCATACGTTTTCATATAAGGAGGCAAATCTAAACGAAAGGCATTGTTACCAATCTTGTCGATAATCTTGAAAGGACCATATCGAATCAGTTTCAATTTTTTACCTTCTCCTTTAAGCATCTACTTACTGATGTAAAGCCAAACTTCATCTCCAACTTGGAAACTGTGATCAACACGATGCTTTCCATGTCTCGTCTTGTACTTGGTTTGACTCTTTTCCAACTGCTCTTGCACCATTTGATGTATCCACTGAATTTGTTCAATGAACTTTTCTGCCCTATCAATGTCATATTGACCACCAATAGCAACATCCTTCCCAAAGATAAAATCTAAAGGAGATTTGGGCAAATTGCCAAAACATGCTTCAAATGGTGACGTTTGAGTTGAAGAGTGCTTAGCTCGATTATAAGCATGATGAATGTAGTGTAAATGCTCATCCCAAAGTTTAGGATGCTTGCTGCAATAAGCACGAAGAAGATGCACCATTGTTCGATTTACCACTTTTGTCTGACCATCTGTTTGCGGATGAAAAGCTGTGCTCTTTTTCAGTTTGGTGTCCATGAGTGCCCATAAACTCAACCAAAAACTTCCAACAAATCGAGAATCCCGATTAGAAATAATGGATTTAGGCAATCCAAAATGCACCCAAACATTTTGAAAGAACATCTGTGTCGTTTTCTCAGCTGTAACCTGCTTCGTACAAGGCATCAAAATACACATTTTGCTAAATCGATCAACCACACATAAAGATAATCATGATTTCGTCTAGACATAGGTAGCCCTCCTACAAAGTCCATGGAAATACTTTCCCAAGGACGAGAAGGAACCAGAAGTGGAGTATACAAACCCAACTTTCGATTGCTAGGTTTACTTGTGGCACATAACAAACATCCTCGAACATATCTTGAAACACTTTCATTCATTTTAGGCCAGTAGCAGTATCTTTGCAAATTAGCCAATGTCTTGCCTACACCAAAATAACCAGCAATAAGAGAAGAATGGGCTTCTCTTATGATGTTGATTCTTTCTCCCTGTGGAATACATAGCTTGCCAAGATGATACAAAAGATTATCATGCACATGGTAATCCAATTCCTCAACATGGTTAGAATGACACAAAGTCT
>ML780121.1:358507-416569 GCA_009831015.1 Picea engelmannii
AGGTTACACTTTGTTTAGTGTCGGAAGAATGGCCCAGGGTGGGAAATGGTCCAGGTTCAGAAATCAGAAACAATCCTTCTTCCTTGGTTGAGAAGAATGGGGCAGATAGCCCATTATTGATATTCTATATTGAGGGCATACATTCTTTCAGACCTCATAGATGTGAGTGAAGGATTGGCCCAGATGATTATTGTTGATACTTTATATTGAGGGCAGACATTTTTTCAGATCTCACAGATGTGAGTGAAAGATTGTCCCAGTTGATTCAGTTTTTATGATAACATTGTTTTTATGCAGATGAAGACTACTGTGGTGGCAGACATTCTTTCAGATCTCACAGACGTGAGTGAAATATTATCCCAGATGATACAGTTTTTATCATAACATTGTTTCTATGCAGGATGCTCTCAGATGTTTGTTATGAAGACTATATGATAGTAGATGAGGACTACTGTGGTGAATATGTTTCACCGTTCGCAACCATATGTTGTTGATCAAGTACTTGTGTGTTACTTGATGTGGTAGTTAACCACTGGATTATAGTTGTGTACTACTATGAATAGACACAGGTGTGTTCTATACTTGTTTTAATTGCCTTGAAGACTATCAGCATTTTATTGGAGATAATGATCATTCAAATAAATGATGAACAGAGATTTTCCAGACGAAAAACAGTTCAGAGCTTTTACTTCTCTTGTATCACTCTATGGTGAGATTGACTTATCCAGCATCATATCTAACTACTCAGATGAAGTATGGTTTTGAGAGATGATGCAACTGATGGTGATGGTGATGCTCATGATCTAGATGACTATATTGATGCTACTGGGTAAATGGTGTGTTTTGTGCTCAAGTCCATTACCTATAAATACCTCTCTAGCTAGGAGGGAGTGTTAATATTATGGTAGTTGTGGGCGGTATTTACCCCCACGTGTGAACCTGACGAGAGTAGAAGACTCCGGGAAGCAAGAGAAACCCTAATGAGTTGGCTAATAACCCTAGAAGCCTTGTCGGCTCAAGAAGATAATTTATATTAAGCTATTAGCCTCCAAGAGAAGAAGTCAACCAGAATTAATAATAATATACTGAACAAACACATACCCAGAAGGAGAAGTCGGCCCTAGCAAACTGGCAGGATTACTATAAATACAGGGCGCCAGTTCTCATTTGACAGCATCTCAGAATTGCAGTTTCCCAGTTGGTGCACACTGAAATTGCAGTCTGGTGCGCAAGTTTGGAGGAGGGTTGCAGGTGCAGCTGCAGCAGCAGCAGCTAACTTCAGTATTGGCTTGGATATCTCTTGGCTAGGGTTTGGAACATCTGATCAGTCTTTTGTGATGCACTATCCCTGGGGATTGATGCGCTACTCTTTGTTTGGCTATCTAGCCTAGGGTTTTCTTCCGGAGGAATTCTCAAGTCAAGGTTAAGGTGGTAGGAGGGAGGCTTCGGCCTGTGGTTGGGTGACGAGGGTATCGTCAATGGTAAAACGAGCACACCATCTTCTATATTCTAACAATAAATATAAGGTGATATTCTCGTCTATATTGTTTTATTCAAGCAAGATCTGAAAATGCTTGAGTAAGATCATTTCATATATTTTCCTCAACATTTAGTTGGCGACCATATTGGGAGATCTTCAATATCTCTCTGGTTGATTTTTATGTTCGATTATCATCGAATACATCTAACTTTCTGATATTGATTATTTGACAGTTTTATTTCTTAATGACTGTACCTATTGCAAGGCAACCCAATATTGAACCTAGTCTTCAAGATCAAACTAGCATTGCTTTGAATCTATTTAACACCATTTTAGACACTGCTAATACTCGGGCTGAGCTTAATCATTCATGGGAAGCAATTGAACAAGACATTAGTGCCCAGGAACATTGGGAAGCTAGACGTAGACAGCCTAGAAATCAGTAGTAACCATCTTGTTCCTTCAGCCTTGGCCTTCTTTCATGTCCTTAGACCCTCGTGTTTCTAGGATAAGAAGAGGTTTATCACCTGAAATTAATCCTATTGATGAAATAGGAAGAAGGAACGTTGTGTTATATTCCCAACAAAGTGTTATAAGGAGAACCTTGTCTGATTCATCCAGGTCGTCTTTTTCTCTCTTACCTATCATCCACAAGATGGCATCTAGTGGTGCCTATGGTGGCACTAGAAGGGCTTCCTCCTCTCGGTCTTCAGCTTCGTCAATGATTGGTAGCTTACATAGCCACCATATCCCTATCCAATCTACCACAAATCCCACCAAAGTCATTAAAAAGTATGGGATTTTTTAGTTTGAAGAAGATGCCACAACCACACCATGGCATGTTTCATCTCCTCTTAACCTAGTGCCTCTTACTTGTCCACTTCCTAAATTCAAAGAGCATCTTCCTAAGTTTTCGGGGAATAACAATGTCACTACAAATGAACACCTGGTGGCATTTTATAATTCTTGTCACAACATTGGAGCCAATGACAATGATACTTGCATGCGCTTATTTGTCAATTCCTTGGAAGGAAAGGTTGTGGTTGATTTCTTTGACCTTTCTCCTAAGATTTTGTCTACTTGGGGGGATTTAGTTTATTGGTTCAAATCCACCTATGGGCAATCTAAAATCCCAGTGGAGAAGTTACGGGAGTACAATAACATCGCGTATAAGAATGGTGAGACCATCAAGTCCTTCAACTTGTGTTTCAATAAGTTATACAATCAAATCCCTGAACTCATTCAACCTCAGAACCAAGACACTTTCATGCATTACTACAATGCATTACCTCCCCCCTATCGTCATAGGATTGAGGAAAAAAACATTGATAACCTCAGTTCCACTCTGCATACTTGTTTAGAGTATGAAGAACAACTTGAAAGAAAAGGTCTTCCTCAGGGAGAATCGGTTAAACATACATGTCCGCTCTCTTACAGCTAGTACAAGATATGAATAATCGTATGATAGCGTATGACGGAAAAGGATATGTCTTGCCTCTCACCCCTGGAGCTTCATCCTCTTTTGCACCCCCCTTTAGAAATCCAATTGAAAATAATTTTCAACCTAAATCTATCATGCCTCGAAGTTGGTGTAACGTTTGCGACGTACACCACGAGGAAACCACATGTGAGGTAAGGAAGAGTCCCAGAGATAAGATATTTGATAAAATACCAGAAAATACTATCGTTGTCCTAGATTTTGCAGAGCTAGAAGATGTCATTATTATCAATACTAGGAACAAATCCTATGCTCCCAAAGGCAAGTATAATCCTCCCCACAATTATTCTAGCCCGAGCTCATCCTCACCAACTACTATTGTTCAGGTTCCTAAGGTTTCTGACAGTCAAGGAACAACTCCCCCTCTCCCCTCTTCCAAATACAATATCCTAAATCAGTTGGCCAACATCAAAGAAGATGCAACCCTTTTGGACATGGTTGTCATCCCTGAATAACAAAGGCATCTAAAACAATTCATGGAAGGAAAATCTGTCGTTGTAGCCAACCTCTCTGAAGAGGTAAATGAAGAGGATTCATTTGTAAATAAAGTAGGTGTACATAACTTTAGATACCCTGTAAAAAATCCTCCTTTTTATATTTCTTTAAATATTATGAATAAGATCGTCCATTGTTGCCTCATTGATGGCGGTTCGGGCCCAAGTGTGATGTCAAAGATTATTATGGAAGAGTTAGGCTTGTCTTGTACAAATGAAAATTCCAGGAGCATGCTCTCTTATAATAGTCTACAACAAATTACCATAGGTGAGATTAAATATGTGACCTTAGTTTTGTTCGCACACCCTAAAATAAGGACAACCCTTAGTATTCAGGTAATTAATATGTCAGTAAGCAATTACTCAATCATATTGGGAAGAGATTGGAAAGCTTTGATGGGTGGATACCTCTCACTCGACGGGACACACTTATCCGTTTCTCGGAATGGTAAAAACATTATAGTCCTTAGAGAGGGAAGGATTTCACTTTACATAGAAAGTGTTCCACAACCTAATGTGAACTATATCGAAGAGGACCTAGGGGTGTATTCCATCTTTGTTGAGGAGGATAACATTCCCTTGGAACAAATTGATTTAGATGATGGTATGTGGCACATGCACTTCGATGGTTCACGCTCTAGTGAAGGTAATGGAGCTGGTATAATCATGTACTCTCCTGTGGGGAAAATTCATAACTTCTTTTATAGGTTAGAGTTTGCTTGCACAAATAATGTCACTGAATTCGAACCTTTATTATTAGGCATTGAAAATGCCTATAATCTTGGTTGTGGTCACCTTTCAGTTTTTGGAGATTTTGAGCTTGTTGTGAACCTTGTACGTAAGATATACTATCCCAGAAACAAGTGGATGAGACGATACACCCAAACTGTTTGGGCACTTATCTCGAACCTATTATCTTTCAACATCACTCATGTCAAGAGGGAATTGAACTCAATGGCCAATCGGTTAATTGTTTTTGCAACCTCTCCTAATCGACAACTTCTGCCACACAAACCTTATTGTGTTTTTCAATCTCTGTATTGTCCACATATCCCTGACAATATAGAATCTTGGCAGGTCTTCCCTAGCGATGAGAGCACCAGTGTTTTCATTCAAAATGAACCCTATAAGCCAAAGGAAATTATATCCATAGAAGATAACAATATTCCTAAGGGCTTGACTCCTTTAGAGAGTTCATTTTCATCGAGTGATGTAGGAAATAAAGAGAAACAAAAAGAAGAGAAGTTGAAAAGGAAGATGGGTGAAACCATCTCCTTGAGCATTAGGACATCTGAGTCTCCAAAGAATGTTAAAATAGGTGTCCAATGTTCTGACAAAGAAAAAATGAAGTTTGCCAAGTTGCTTGGTGAATTTCAAGACGTTTTTGCTTCGTCTTATGAGGATCTTCATGGTTTTGATCCTTCTCTTATACAGCATGCCATTCGCATCAAGGAAAGCATAAAACCAGTTAGGAAAAAACAAAGACTTATCAACCCTGCACTGGAAGCAACTATTCGAAAGAAGTTGGAAAAACTCTTGAAGGCTGGAATCATCTTTCCGATCAAGTATTATGAATGGTTTTCCAATTTGGTTCATGTTCAAAAAGCGACTGATCATATCAGATTTTACGTTGATTTTCGCGCATTCAATCGGGCTATTATGAAAGATCACTTTCCTCTCCCTAACATAGATATGATTCTACAACAAGTTGCAAGGTCACATATGAGGCCTTTACTTGATGGTTTTTCCAGTAACAATCAAATCAAGATAAAAGGGGAAGATACATACAAAACCACCTTTATTACTCATTGGGGTACCCTGACTTACAAACGTATGCCTTATGGCTTATCTGATGTGAGTATCATTTTTAAAAGACCTATGCAAATAATTTTCAACGATTTGATCAGTAAGATTATTCATGTTTATCTTGATAATCTAATCATGTACTTTAAGGGGCTATCAATTGTCTCAAAGTTTCAAAATTTATGGCTAGGTCCTTTCAAGATCATTTTTGTCTTGGGTACTAACTCTTATATTCTAAACTATTTACAGGTGCAATTGTTTTCCTACAACACTAATGGTTCTCACTTAAAACACTACGTGGAACCAACTTGAAAAGTTTTAACGCTGTTTGGATTTTCTGTATATTAGTAGTCTAGTTTTGCTTTCATTTTTCCATTGTTTTTCATTTCTGTTTTTATAGTAGTTTGATTTATGATTTCCTTTTGAATATCGTTCATGTTGCTTTTGCAAGTTCTGTCATTTTATTTTCTGTTGTTTAAAATTGTGTAGTCCTATTTCTATCATGAATTTTATTGTTTTTCATCTTTTAGTTGACTTTTGGTCAAGAATAAGATGTTGGATCAGTTTTGCCACAGTGACACTCCTGCAAGGTATTGTTACTCAATAACAATCAATCTTACGCAACTTTTACGGTGTTCCCCCTAAAAGCATACTTGAATTTGTTATCTTCTTTCACTGTCGTCTTATAAAAAAATTGGTTATCTCCTGCTTATGCTTTCCATTTCTTCATGCATTTGAGAATTAAAAGAGCAAGTCCATAAATTTTTTCCCTTGAAGTAAAGAGCAAATTTTGGTTGAATGATTATGCATATAGTGATAAACCCCCTCATACTTAACATTTTTCATGAGTTATTCTCAAATTCCCGATCCTTTTTCCATTAAATCCGCTCACTTACCCCTGTTGCATAATCATTCTAGTTATATCTTCTTTATCTAAT
This sequence comes from Picea engelmannii, assembly GCA_009831015.1. Classification (NCBI taxonomy): domain Eukaryota; kingdom Viridiplantae; phylum Streptophyta; class Pinopsida; order Pinales; family Pinaceae; genus Picea; species Picea engelmannii. Next base: position 364,721 of record ML780121.1, read on the forward strand.
GTTCTTGGTCTGCAAAACCGTGTGTTTTGAGTTCTTACTCTGTTGGAGACAGATTTCCTTGTGGAGTCGTCAGTTTGTTGACGATAAAAATCACAACAAGGATTTCGCTCGCAAAGTATTGCTAAAGCCTATTATTTAAAATAAGCTAATGATATATAATACTAGTAGGTAGGACCCCCTTATAGATTGGAGGATCAGAGATAGTCTTATTACACATTTTATGTTGTTGTTTCGATACTGCTTACAGGGTTCTACATGATTGATGATGAAGTATTGGTTTTGTTTGCAACATAATGGCAGGTGGATAATGCATTTTATGTGTTGATTATGTTACTCTAAGCTCTAAATTAATGTTATGAATGGATTATATTCACTGTTATTACATTGCTATTGTAGCCATGATTCATCACATGTTACACCTGCACAAGACACACGTTAGTTATAACAAGAGACAAGAGCAATATGGAATAAATCCAAGAAAAGGGAATTATGCTATACTATGATATATTATATGCAAATGAAATTAAAGGAATTGATGTTAGTCCTAACTAGAAATGTTAGTGGCTATATGATTTGTATTGAGTTATGTTGGGTGAATTTGATATATGCAATGGTATTGTTTTGGAAATGGTTAATATGGATTGGGTGGCACAATTGGAAAGCAATGTATGCAAGTTTCGATGAATGGATTAATGGTTTGTTTGGATGTTGTGTACTACGTAATTGAATGAGATGGAGGATGGGAACGGGGTGCAGTAAAAGCATGTCACTCCATACTTCTCCCACTGGGTCGTCACCCTAGCATGGTTATTGTTCATTTTGGTTTTGTTGTGGTTAAGCTCTGAGTTTGAGACGTGGAATGAACTACTCGACCAAGCTCGCATTTTAAGGCCATTGGTTACAGGTATGGTTTTTTTCGCCCATCCATGAATTCGCTATGTGTATGAAATGAACGTTGGTTTGGTAATGTGTTGGTCTGTGTTTTCTTGAGGTTGGAAACTGTGTAAACACGTGGTGTTTTCTCTGGAATGATTGTTTGTGTTATTCATTACAAATGGAAAAATCAATAGTTGAAGTTATGATTTCATTAGTTTTTCTGTGTGGTGGAAACCGTGATGGCTCTCTATTGTCTTTATGGGTTTTTGTTGGAGGGTTTCACTTTGTTAGCCTTGTTGGTTGTCTCCTCACAGTTATGGAAACCACACCTGGTTGTATTTGGCGCTACAGGTTGTTGTATATGTTTTGAACCACCTTTTGGTCACTGCATATCCTTTTCACCTGGTCGTGGGCTTATTTTGCGTTATTGGTATCCGCACAGTTGGTTATGGGGTGGCTATCATGCCAAGAAGCATGTTCTAGGGTTGTTGGTAGTACATGGGCTCTTCATTTCTATCATCATTATTCGGCTATTGGGGAAAAACACGAGGGTTATGTTGATATTATGGTAGCTACGGGAGGTATTTACCTCCACGTGTAAACCTGACGAGAATAGAATATTCCAGGGAGCAAGAAGAAACCCTAATTAGTTGGCTAATAACCCTAGAAGACAAGTCGGCTCAAGAGAATAACTTATATTAGGTTATTAGCCTCCAAAAGAAGAAATCAGCTAAAGGAAATGTTATATACTAAGTAAATAGGCACCCAAAATGAGAAGTCGGCCTAAGCAGTTTGTCAGTTTTAGTATAAATATAGGAGGCTAGTCTTCATTCTGGCAGGCATTCTCAGAACTGCAGAAGCAGCACTTGTGCGCACTACAGTTGGCCATTTTGTGCGCAAGTTTGGAGGAGAGTTGTCATTGCAGCTGTTGCAGCTACCAGATTTCGGTTTTGGCCTGGAATCTCTCTTGGTTATGGTTTGGACTCTCTGATCAGCTTTTGTTACTTCTATTTGGTGTGTTATCCTTGGAGAGAGGTGTGTTATCTTGTTTGGTTATCTAGCCTAGGGTTTGCTTCCAGAATGATTCTCTGTCAAGGTTAAGGTGCTTAGGGGTGGCTTCGGCCTATGGTTGGGTGACAATAATGATATTGGTTATGGTTAAATGAGCACATCCATCATATTCTAAGAGGTTATGGGCCCACACCTCCTTCATTCAGTCTAACCACTGGAAGGGAGCATAGCCATAAGGATACTAAGCTCATCGAAGAATTGTCACTAGGGTTTCTAGCAGGAGCAGTTACCAAACCATTGCCGCTAGGGTTACTAGCAGGTGCAGTTGCAAAAACCCTAATCCTCTCATTGATGCACCTTAAGTGAAGGGACTGACCTAATTTCCAGATAGACTGCTATGCCCTAGCCTAGTGTATCCCCTGGTACTCTCAGCAAGCTAAGACGTCAAGTTTGAGGTTTTGGTCAAAACTAGGGTTGACCCCAAGTCAAGGCAACCATGAATTACTCTATGAAGTCAGAAAACAAGTTAGATGGGGCTTCTAACTTCAGAGCATGGAAGACAAGGATTGATCTCATCCTTTCCAAGAATAAAGTGTTGGATATCATGAAAGGAAAGATTGTGGAACCAGAGTTTGAAATAGAAAAAGAAAAGGAACCGCAGAACGTTGCAGTTATGGAGAAGTTCAAAGACAATGACATCAATGCCATGAGTATCATAGTGGACTCTATAAAAGACCACCTGATACCCTACATCTCCCATCTTGATTCGTCTAAAAATATGTACGATGCCCTAACAAACCTCTTCTCAATCAGAAACATTGGACAAGTAATGAGTCTGAAGAATGAGCTCCGTGACATGAAGATGAATGATGATGACAGCATAACATCATACTTTGTGAGAATCTCTCGGTTAAGATATCAACTACAAGCCATTGAAGAGATCATTTCAGAGAAGGAACTGGTAAATATAGTACTCAATGGTCTTCCCAAGACATGGGATGCATTTTTTGCAAGCATGAACACAAGGAAAGAGTATCCCACATTTGAAGAACTTTGGACTTCTTGTGCACAAGAAGAATCAAGGATCAGTGCAAAAGAGAAACCCCAAAAGAAATATGATGATCAAGCCTTCACAACAAGATTCAAGAATTCCATGAACAAAAGGAAGTTTGCTTCAAGGAAGAAGCCAAATCAAGAGAAAGATATGTCAGAAATACAATGCTTCAACTATCGAAAGTATGGTCACTACAAGAATCATTGTCTCGAGCTAAAAAAAAGGAAGGATGTACATGAAGCATCAGTTGTCAAAGAAAGGAAACCCTCAATGAAGACTAAGAAGGTTGAAACAAACTTCTTCTTCTAAGACAAGGTAACAATACTCTTCATAGTTCTTGTACATACCATGTTTACATAGTTTCTGTACATATTTTGCATATCTATAAGATGTTCAAAGAAAATCTATACCTATGGAAGAACAACAAGATAAGGATTGCTATCACAATAAACGACAATACACATGAAAGGATGAAGTACATCAACAACCCCTAGTAACAATTCATGTGGAAGTCATTGCATAAGTAATAGCTACAAGATAAGCCGAAATCAGAATCAATCTTGAAGAAACCTAAAAGAAGTAAAGACAGAAAGAAGTCAACAATCAAGAGGAAATTGGAAAATGATTTGTGACACTTTAAAGAAGGCAATAAGGATGCAGACGGAAGCGTGTGCTCTCTTAGCTGGAGGGAGTTGATTGCATAATTCCAAAAAGAAGAGCATGCATTCATGCATGAAGCAAGGATTACGAGGGAGCCAATCCTAATAGTATGATCCATTGAAGATGATGAAGTATCTATTCATGTTCCCATCAATAGTGGCAGCCATGAAAAACAACATGTGTTCAGTTTGACTTTAGAAGAAGTCTTCTTAAAGTATCCCTAGTTGTCCATACACATCCATGACCCTATGATGAAAGAAAGAAGTTGGAATCTTCAAGGCATGGAATCTATAGAAAACTCCATGGACCTAAGAGCTAAAGAAAAACATGAGGAAGAACATGAAGATTCCAAGAGAGAAGGGAAAATCCAGAACAACCAGTCACTGTATCAAGAATCACAAGACTACCAGCCTGATATGAAAGCAATCAAGCAGAGGAACTGAAAGTTGTGATGAAGAACAGTGTATGGAAGACTTATGAATGTAAGCATTGCGAGATCCGGAACTAGAGGTTCTCCCGGATGGAGGGAGAAGACTATGATGATTGTTTGTTCCAATAAACCAGACATACTTTTACATGAGCCATTATATCGTCTGCAATATCCATGGTTTGGAATTTACATCAGATAAATGCAAAGATTGTTCTCCAGAATAATTGAACAAAGAACATATGTAGAACAACCTCGAGGTTTTGAGGTATACCAGGAAGAGACCTTTGTATGCAGATGGAAGAAGACAACTTGGTGGAGAACCTCCAATTCATAGCAGAAGCGTGGTGAAAACCTTCTATAACAGAGATATTGTATCATAATGGTTACTCAAAACTCAAGGATGATGGATTGCCAATCCATGACAAATATCTCATGATGGCAGAAGAAGTACCACTTGGATATGTTCCAGTTTGACCCTTGCCACAATGTTATGAGCCAATAGGAAACGAAAGATGAATCCAACAATAATATACTATATTGATCAGAGCTATATGAAGCCTTCAAGAGAATATCAGTGTTCCAGAAAGGTCGAAGTGCATTGAGATCAAGCATTACACTCTCCGTGATGAAGTCCAGAAAAGAGAAAGTGGTTCTCCAATATATATCTCCACATATGAGCAGATAAAAAGACATTTTGGTAAAGCCTCTGTCCAAGATGAAAGAGTTTGTGTACTCAAGCTGGAGCTCGTGGAGACGACTTCCTTATTGAAAAAGGAAGAGATAACTCCCAGGTTGGGAGGTAGCACTGATGTGTTATTGATCTATGGACAGTCATTTTTCAAGTTCGAAAAATGGTCCAGGATGAGCAGTTCCTTTCCTGTTCGGAAAGTGGTTTGAGATTTCTGACGGACAGGCATTTTCCAGTTCAAAAAATGGTCCATATCGAACAGTCATTTTCGTAATGAAAATGGTTCGATGGATTGTTGATCTACCATAGACAGTGATTCTCCTTGTGGTTAACATGGGTAATGGTCTAGGACAGTCTCTCTTCTTGGCAATCACTCTCAGTAGTGGTCAAGAACACTGGTCTGCCTCGCCGGACAGTCATTCTTTCGAAGCTCACAGTTGTGAGCAGTTTCAAAGAATGGTATGTTTTGGAGGTTGGTGCAGGACAGTCATTTCCTTAGGAAATGGTCCAAACAGTGATTCCCTAGGGTAGATTCATTCTCTCCAGGTTGCACTTTGTTTAGTGCTGGAGGAATCGCCCAAATAGGTGAATGGTCCAAGTTCAGCAATCAGGGACAGGCATTCTCTAGGGCAGATTCATTCTCTCCAGTTTTCACTTTGTTTAGTGTCGGAGGAATGGCCTGGATAGGTGAATGGTCCAGGCTCATAAATCAGGACAGTTATTCTTCCTATCTTGAGAAGAATAGTCCAGATAGCTCATCATTGATGTTTTACCTTCTGAGGGCAAATGCTCTTTCCAGATCTCACAGATGTGAGTGGAAGAATGGCCCAGATGATTCAGTTTATATCATAACAATGTTTTATGTGCAGGTTGATATTAGATGATATGATTTTTATGGAGATTGTATGTCTCTGGACAATATAAGTATACTACTGTGGTGGATGTGTTCCACTGATTGTGACTATATGTCACTGATCATGTATCTGTGTGCTACTTGGTGTGGCAATGTACCACTAGATTGTAGTTGTGTACTACTATGGATAGACACAGTTGTGTTCTATTGAATGACATTGTTTCGATTGCCTTGAAAACTATTAGTAGTGTTGGAAATGATTATCAGCTAGATGGATGATCAATGGATAGAGATTTCCCAGATGAAAAAATGGTTCAGGACATTTATTCTTTTAGGACATATGACTGGATTAGAAGAATGGATCTTGTGTCACTCTGTGGAGTAAGTGACTTATCCAGCATCATGTCTGATTACTCAGATGGAGTATGGTTTCGAGAGATGATGCAACTGATGACATTGATAGTGATGATGGTGCTCATGATCTAGTCATGAGATAGTCTATACAACTATGTTGATGCTACCGGGTGAATGGTGTGTTTGTGCTCAAGACCATTACCTTCAATACCTCCCTAGCTAGGAGGGAGTGTTGATATTATGGTACTTGCGAGAGGTATTTACCTCCACGTGTAAACCTGACGAGAATAGAATATTCTGGGAAGAAAGAAGAAACCCTAATTAGTTCGCTAATAACCCTAGAAGACAAGTCGGCTCAAGAGGATAACTTGTATTAGGTTATTAGCCTCCAACAGAAGAAGTCAGCAAAAGGAAATGTTATATACTAAGTAAATAGGCACCTAGAATGAGGAGACGACCCAGGCAGTTTGCCAGTTTTAGTATAAATACAGGAGTCTAGTCTTCATTCTGGCAGGCATTCTCAGAACTACAGAAGCAACACTTGTGCGCACTGTAGTTGGTCAGTTTGTGCGCAAGTTTGGAGGAGAGTTTTCTTTGCAGCTGTTGCAACTAGCAGATTTCAGTTTTGGCATGGACTCTCTCTTGGTTATGGTTTGGACTCTCTGATCAGCTCTTGTTACTTCTATTTGGTGTGCTATCCTTGGAGAGAGGTGTGTTATCTTGTTTGGCTATCTAGCCTAGGGTTTGCTTCTTGAATGATTCTTTGCCAAGGTTAAGGTGCTCAGGGGTGGCTTTGGCCTATGGTTGGGTGGATTATGCCTCTGTGTGTTCTTGGTATTGGTTACTAGCTAGTGAGACATCTCTGCCCTTATACATCGTGGTCTACCCCACCTGGAGTTGAATTGTCACCATATTCTACAAGGCTAAGGGTTATGAGGCTTGTGGATCCACTGTGCTTGTCTCGAGGGTCTCTCACCTACTGTCGATAAGGTCGACCTTCAGTGTCCCTGTGTTTGGTGACCGAGCGAACCCTTGATTATTTTGTTCATTAGTTACAGAGCCCAATTTTGATAAACTAAACCAGTCACACCCTGTCGGGTATCTTGTTGACTGTCATGAGTTGGTTGAGGAGCGTTGATAGTGGCTTTGATTATTGGCTCGTCTTTGTTTGATCGGGTTGATTGGAGAGTTGTAATTGGAAATGATAATTGGTATATAGTTGTTGCATTCTTTTATTCTGACAGTTGAATCGATAACTCAACATTGTTTAATTGGTTGATTGAGACTAAGCATAAATGTACAGTCACAGAGATGCCTCCTTTCGTTATGTGTTGGTCTGTGTGTTCCTACAGCATGGTATAAATTGAAAAGTGGTTGTTGTTGATGTGTGTTTAATTTGCCCAATCAGGATTATTGCAAGTTGAAAATTTGATAATTGTGGCTTGGTTGTCTATGGTGTATGATTTATAGACATCGTGCATCGTTTTGTTTTATTGCACCATCAGAGATGAGCACGGGGTTTTGGTTGTATGGTTTCATTGCAAATTTAATTGTTAAATTTTTCAAAGGAATGGGATCGGGCATGTTNTTTTTTTTTTTTTTTTTTTTTTTTTTTTTTTTTTTTTATGTTGAACATAGTTGAAGCAATATGACTATGTATTCCTTGGATTTTGTTTTAAATATAAAAGGGAAAGAATTGAAAAGAAACGAAATTATTTTAAACAATATGGGTGAAAGTCATGACGATTCTTAGTATAATTATATTTTGTACTAATTGAAAGTCTTTAAAGAAATTGAATGTGGGACAGTGAACAAGTTTTAACACACAGTAATTGTTTAGTTGGCCATACTAATTGTTTAATTGATGTTGGAATAGTTGTATTGAATACAAAACTATTTTTATGGATTACTTAATTGGTTTTTTGAACAGTATTCGCTCTTTTCCCCTACCATTATTTCACTTTTTTCTCATTACAATTCCCCTCGCCTTCCTATATTCACTATCCACTCCATGTTCGTAAAATTTAATTATAGTTAAGATAAGTTTTGTATTATGACAATTAAGAGATTGCAAGGATGATTATAGTGATATATTCTTTTAGTTTACGATACAACTGATTGTTTGATGTTTGTGAGTAGTAATCATGACCTTTTCCCCCCCATTTTAACATTTTTCACTCAATACAACCCCTTGCATATCCCAGAACCCTCGTTACCCCCTGCTCATTAACAATTATTAAACGATTTGTATAGATTGGATTGCATGAGTCTAATATGGTGTTGAGCCAAAATTTATTTCATATTTAAAAGAGTTGTCATGTATGGTTGTTAAAGAAACTATTTTCTAATAAATTATGCATACAGGAATGAGTTTTTTCAGCAGAGGTAGCCATGGTTGGGGTAAACGAGGTAGAGGAAATTGGAACAAGGGCCCTAGAAGGCCAAGATTCTCTATACACTTTGATGCAGACTCGCAAGAGTTAGGTCAGCTATTTCAAGCTGGATTTTTTCACTGGATTGGGCAAGGACTGGTCAAACCTAATCCTGAAAGGCCTCCCTTCCAAGCCCCACAAGTCCCCGGTATCTCAGTGCCTCCTCATGTCTCACTGTAACTTAAAGTCCCTAGAAATGACAGATGGCAAGAGATTGTACACCCGACAGTCTCCCAACATCGTGGCTGGCCTAACTTGTCTCTACCCGCTCCACCTATAAATCAAATTGTTCAGGTTGCTCTGTCCACTTACCAGTACAATCTTTTCATGCAAGTAAAAGATTAAAAACCGAGGCTCACCATGCCCCTGATAAAGGAAAAGCCATTGCTGCCCCTTCCTCACCCTCAAATGACTCTGATAAATATGTGTCCTCTCGCATGCATTTGAGAGATGATTACTCTCATGTGATCAGTGAGATTATGTCTAAAGGCTACACACAGCCTAAGGCAAATTCAAAGAGATCAAAAGGTGGCAGCAGCAACAAGGGAAAGATTGTCTCTCAAAGTGGCGAATATGGATTTTAAGTTTTTTATTTATTAATTGTTGAGAACAGTTGACTTCTAATATTTTGGACAACACACTATTTTTGGATATATGGGTAATATATTTTTGGAAATAATTTCAATTATCATTGATATAAATTGTCAAAATATGAAAGGCATGATGGGAGTCACAAGGAGGGATGTTTTGTTTGATTAACTAGTTGTGTTATGATTGTTAAAGAACTAAAGGGAGTCATAAGGGGTCTCACCTACTAGTTATTATTTATTTAAAATATTTATTATGATTTATGACATTCCGCCCTTAACTAAAAAGTTGGTTTAGTTTTGGTTAACTTAACTAAAGAAGTAGTTCAACTAGTTCAATTAATTCTAATTTGCTTAAAGGCAAAAGGAAAAGGAGGAACAAGAGGAGAAGTATACTAAGGTCTGCTCTTTGATTTTTGTTGAGATAATTAAGTTTTCATTCATTCCTTAATTCATTAGAATCCTAATTGTTTTTTAAGATAGCAATGTCTTATTGTAGACAACAAGAATTAGGGTTGAATTACATCATTTAGACACTTGTTTTTCAGAGGTGTTGATCTATATTTGATAGTCTATGTAGACTTGTCTGTTTGTGAATTAGATTTCATGACTGATAAAGGAGTCGAGTGGGCAACAATCTACAACAAGTTGATCCAGATTTAAAGTTCAGTTTTTTTACTTTCTGTCAAAAGTCCTTTTGTATGTTGTTGGAGTTACTTCACACACACCTAGGATTTATTTTTCTTAAGATTTTTCCTTGTTTATTAGTCATAATTAGTCATTATTCAGTCTCCAATATTTTAGGGGAGAATATTCCACCTGGAGAATATTCTCTTCAGTTGACACTTCAGTTTGACTAGTTGAGTTGAGTCTAAATGTTACATTGGTTTTGTCACCATGCAACATTGGAATCATCACCATGATAATGCACACTTGCCTTGGTTTCATCACCATATTGACGCATTACACTTCATTCCTAATCTCCTCCTCACTTCAATCTATTTCAGTCAATTAACTGGAGACTGATTGACTAGTTAACTCAGCTAGGTGGCAGTTCACTCCCATAACTTCCTGAGAGACTAGACTAGGTGGCAGTTCACTCTTGAAACTGTTGGTGTGTGTCCAGATCACTCTAGAACACCACTATGGCTCATTAGTTACTAATATATCCTATATCTATTGTAAATTATTCACTTTGAGTGTGGAAATGGTTAATGAGAATTCTTTCATTATTTATCTCCTTCTTCTCCTTTCTTATATTCTTCTATTACATGGTATCAGAGCAGATGAACTGCTAAGCAAAAGCTACACCAAATTATTTTTTGCAGGTACTAAAGATTGAAGAACACAGAAAATATGGATTATTCACCGGAAATACTTCTCACGCCTCATAACTATTTGGAATGGAATCAAAATTTCTTCTTTTGCTCAGATGCAGAGGCTTATACCAAATAACCATGGCAATGGAAGTAGAGTCTGATTTTGCCGATGAGAAAGACAATTTTCTCGATAGACAAGATATGGCCATAGGACATATCCTTTGGTTTATTTCTCCTAAAATTCTCCATCAAGTATATGATGACTCACAAGAATTCACTCCAAATGAATTATGTACTAGATTGGAGGTTCTATTTGGGAATAAAGAAGATTGTGAAGATTGCATACAGGGGATTGGAAAGATAGAGCCAGAAGAGAAACTGTCAGAAGATCAAGCCTCTTATTTTGAAAAGTCTTCTACACAAGTATTTGCACAAATTTGTATTCCATTAATTGAAGATGATGTCTACTCCATTTCAAATTTTTTTTCTGAATTTCATGTGGAAGATATATGGCATGCATCTCAGGGGTCACATGCAGACATTTTTCCATGCGCAATACATGCATCTCAAGAGACAAAAAGGGAGTCGCTCACATCGGACTCAATTCTTATATTTTATGAGAAACATTTTTAGAAACAAATTGGATATTTGAATTCCTCTCAGGAAAATATCCAATTTCAAAAAAAAAATCGTCCAAAACGGAGTCCAGGAAGTGAAGTTACGATCATTTTAAAATCAATAAAACTTCAACGTTTTTCCAGAAACGGCCACACAGTGTTCAAAGTTTCATCCAAACTTTATATGGATCTTCTTCATTACAAGAAGAGAAATTGGATATGTGTGGACATCCCAATGGTGCATATACTTCATCAGATCCGTGCAGAGATCTAAATATTCAACAAAATATTCAACGAGCACAAACTTGCACAGTTGTGAGGTCTTCTTGAAGTAAAGGACAAGGTTGCTTAACAAATGTTTTTTGTTCCTTCTCGTTTTTTTTTATGCATNGGGGGGGGGGGGCAGGGTTCCCATGAGGTTTTCCCTCTTTCTTCGTTTATTTCAATGTATCTTTTGTATTTGGGTACCTAACATGGCCTCATTGTCAGAACCCATTCTTTATTTTCACCATAGTGATGTTCAGGGGGGTGTTGGAGTTACTTCACACACACCTAGGATTTATTTTTCTTAAGATTTTTCCTTGTTTATTACTCATAATTAGTCATTATCCAGTCTCCTATATTTTAGGGGAGAATATTTCACCTGGAAAATATTCTCTTCAGTTGACACTTTAGTTTGACTAGTTGAGTTGAGTCTAGATGTTGCATTGGTTTTGTCACCATGCAACATTGGAATCATCACCATGATAATGAACACTTGCCTTGGTTTCATTACCATATTGATGCATTACCCTTCATTCCTAATCTCCTCCTCACTTCAACCTATTTCAATCAATTAACTTAAGACTGATTGACTAGTTAACTCAGCTAGGTGGCAATTCACTCCCGTAACTACCTAAGAGACTAGACTAGGTGGAAGTTTACTCCCGTAACTGTTGGTGTGTGTCCAAATCACTCTATAACACCACTATGGCTCATTAGTTACTAATGTATCCTATATCTATTGTAAATTATTCACTCTTTGAGTGTGGAAACGGTTAATGAGAATTGTTTATCTCCTTCTTCTTCTTTCTTCTATTCTCTCTGCAAATGTGAGTATCATTGTTTAGCTAGATCTATTTTGTGCAGGTTCAATACATTTACATATGTTTCATCGGAGATGTCTAAGTTTGACTTTGGTCCAAAACTTCCTCAGGAAATTTTGTAAAGAGAACGATTATTTTGATGAATTGGAATGAAATAAACGATTTATTTATGTCTCATCTGTTTTGATTATTGACTTGGTGTTTTTACTTTTGTCTCTATATTTATTTCATCATCTGTTATGTTCAGAAAATTACATAAATAATAAATTTTTCAGCAAGTTTTTATTTATAAAAAAACAGCCTAAACACTTGTGAACAATACTTGTGAATTAGGATACCAATTTTGATGGCTATAAATATAGGGTGATATTCATGTCTATCTTTCTTTAACCAAGCAAGATCTAAAAAAGTTTGAATAAGATCATTTCATATATTTTCCTCAACAACGTCCACATGTGCTCAGTCACAGGGACATCCTACTCAAAAGATCTCTATCTCACTGAGTCTCACAGGAGAATCATCTTGAGTATCACATCATCTCAACTCTCTACACAGAGGAGAATAGTAAACCCATCATATGGGCTCCTTCACCCCTCACAGGGTGATGCAGGAGCATATCTCCATGCAGCCATCCAGCCAGCCAGCCAGCCACGTCAGCGTGCACGCATTCAAAGGCTGAAAAGAGGCGCAGCCTCATTTTGAATTTTAAATTCAATGTAATTTAATGTCTTAGGCTGGTGAGCCATGGAAGCCGTGCCTTTGTGCAGGCATTAGATAGGATCAGCTTTAATGCAAATCGGCTGAGATCTAGTTTTGGATAGCAGACTAGACAGCCATTGATTGTAATTTAATAGGGTAGGTGAACCTGAAGGGAAGCGCTAAGAGCCCCTCAGGTAAAAGAGATTTTGGGATCTCATTTTGAGTTAGCTGAGCTAGAGTAGAATGGTTGTAGAAGAGCCAGAGAGAGCTCAGGAACACAATTGTAAACATACAGGAATTTGCCATTGTTAATAGAAATAGTAGTTTTTTCCTGCATGTGTTCTGTCTTATATGCATGTCTGTGAGTGTTCATTATATGCTGTATTTGTATGTGGTTATCATGCAATTGCAGAGAGTGTGTTTGATTTCAGGTTCAAGAGATTCTTTGAGGCTTCATGCCATTGAGGGTATGACAGAGTGTTGCGGACTCTGAATGCCAGTGCACAGAGGAGGCACTTCTGAACTCTGAGGAATCAGGCAAAGACGTGTTGTGGCACAAGACTGAGATCAACAACTCGGAGGAGGAAGAAGAAGACCAATGAGGTTACTGAACACCTCAGGAAGCAAGACTGTGTATCGGAGACACAGTTGTAGACACAGTCACTGAGGATTCTGTAGGAACTCTCCCAGGTGGGCATTGAGCGTAAGCACGAGGTGCTGAAGAGGAACTCGGGCGTGAGTTCAGAAAGAAGAGACAGAATCACTGAAGATTCTGGGAGCTCTGCCAGGTGGGCATTGAGCAAAGTGCATGAGTGCACAAGGAGAACAGAACTGTTAAACGTTCTGGGGAAGAGGAGACACTCCGCCAGGAGGGCGTCGAGATATCGTGCAGACGGCACGGGAGAAGAGGACTCTTTTGAGTTCTGTGATTGAAGGAAGAACCCATTGGAGGATCTTCACTGGGTTGTTGAATACCCAGAAGGCTCAACAAGGGGGTTGTTTGAGCAAATAGAGAGCCAGGAAGGCATTTCATTCTCCATCAGTAGGAGAAGAAAGACAAATCCCCAAGGGGTCCGAGCATTCGAAAAGCTCAGGAGAAACAGCGCGGCGTATGTGCAGAGACTCTACAGGAGGTAGAGATCGAATCTTCAAAGATTTGAAGAGAAGCTCAGGAGGATTAGTGTTGTATATACGCAGCGGGAACTCAGAGGAAGGAGCTCGCAGAGGAAAGAACGCAAGGGTCGAAGCCCTTGAGAACGGGAGTTTCTTCCAAGCGTAGGAAGAAAACATATAGAAGGAGCTCAGGAGGAGCCTACAGCAGGAGAAGACCGACAGTCGTCGGATCTCCCGAAGTAATCCCGACAACCGTTGGATCGGGAGAAGTTGCGTGAAGTTTAACCTCTAGAGGAGGAGCGCACGAGGAGGATTCATCTGAGTCGTCAGATCTGGGATCGGATCACCGACAGTCGTCGGATCTACAGGAGTTGCGCGAGAGTTAACCTCGTGAACAGGAGGAGAAGAGTCCCGACGGAGCATCAGGATATCGGCCATCGGAGAATCGGGATTCTCGAGGTCGTGAGGATCGGGATAGCAGCGGTTGTGAAATCCCAACGAGATCTAGACCGTCCGTCGATAGAGGACACGTGGCGGGGATCCAGCGCCATCGACGTTTGGGCGCATCAAAAAAACAGCATTCTCGTGGATAAGGCATTAGGGAAACTCCCAAGTGAAAACCCCGAGATAATCGGAGCCGTCCGTTCAGGAGGGACAGGTGTCGGGAATCGGACAGAAGTCGCAGATCGGGATATCGGAGATCCCGGGCACATAGGTTTCATGCAGGTTGGAATCGCGATACGCGATTTCCCGATAAGGCATTGGAGCGTGGGGGCCACACAGGAGTTGACGAGCGAACAGGTGGCACCTCGCCTATCGGGACCTCGGGAGCAGAAGAGCAGAGATTTGGCACCAAGGGTTGCGAAGGCACGAGGGCGGGATCCTGTGAGGAGAACCTGAACCGTCCATCTGCAAGGACAGGTGGCAAAGATCGGGCACGTCGGCATTTTGACCATCGGGATATCGGAGATCCCGGGAGCGAAGAATTCGCGCATTAGGGAATCGCGATCCGCGATTTATCGACAAGATCTGAACCGTTCGCTTGGGGGGACGCGTGTCAGAGGATCTCGAAGACTCGGTGATTGGGAAATCGGAGTCTTCTAAGGCATAGAAATCTCGTCACTGGGGATCGCGATCCACGATAACCCGATAATGACGTAACGTCGTGGGACCACCAGAGTCAGGGTGGAAGACAAGTGTCAAGGGACGGGGCGTCGTTGACACATCGAGAGCCTCGGGAGTGAGAGCTTGAGGTTGGATTGAACCCCGAAACGGCGAGAAGAGACCACAGCCGTGGATCTCAGATAGGACAGGTGTCAATGTTCGGGAGATAGTCGGGAATCGGCATATCGCGAATCCCATAAGTGTATGCACTGTGACATTGTAAACGCCGAAACCCCGATGGAGAGTTTGACTGCAGTCACACGGAGGCAGGTCATATGGTCCATGCTCTAGCCAGGAGGGCTAGCGCAGAAAGGGGCGCATCGGGTTTTGAGGTTTGAACCCCCGATAGGAAGGCAAGGCCACGATCGCTAAGGCGTGGTCATATGCGTCAGGAGCTAAGTTCAGGGGCTCGCACGCGTGAAAAGAGCTCATCGGTAATCGAGGATTGGAGAGACGAGAAGTTCTCGACAGAGGGAACGCTGAACCCCGAACCCTGATAGAGAATCGGGGATAACCACGATTAAGTGCCTAAGGCCGTGCGGATAAAGAAAGGACCTGTGGATCTGGGTCATGTTTGACAGGGATTCCACTTGGGAATCTAAAGAGTCAATTCAACTCAGAAGAGAAGGGAATTGAGCGATCCTGTGGACGGGGGAAGTTGGGACTTCTCTTGTCATCAAATGGTATCACAGCCTGAATTTCATCTGTATATTTCGGGTGAAGCGAGGAAGTAGAGGAAGACAGAGCGCTGGAAGACTCTGTAATGATTGATTGCAGGTAAGCAACGATCAAGGAGACAGTCAGAGAGACTGTAAGGAGATGAGGCTAGAGACACTCTTAGTGTGGAGTGACATCAGCAAATCTACCATGAAGGCAGATAGAGGTAGCAGGATGGCTACTGAAGGCCACAAGAAGAAAAGCAAGGCAGAAAAGCTTGCAGAGATGGATAGAGAGCTCGCTAATATACGAGCAGAGATAGAGAAGCTTGAACTACAGATGCGGCAGAATAAAGAATTGGTTCGGATATGTGAACCTGAGACTAGAGACAACCTCGATAACTTTGAATCTGAATTGGGATCGTCTGATGATCTCAAAGACTGCCAGATGGGCAGAGAAGAAGAAATTCCAGATTGCCATGAGGGAAACGAGCTGAGATCACTGCGGGATCTCACAGACTGTCAGAAGGACAGTGAGGGAATTTCAGGTTGCCAAGAGGGCAATAGTGAGGGATCAGATGATGATCTCGAAGACTGCCAGGAGAGCAGTAGAAGGTTTCCAATTTGCCAGGTGGGCGAGGAAACAGAAATGGGATCGACTGAAGATCTCGTGGACTGTCATGAGGACGGTCAAGAAATTTCAAATTACCAAGAGGGCAATGATGAGAGATCGTTGCGGGATCTCGAAGACTTCCAGGAGGGCAGCAGAAGCATCAAAGACTGCCAGGAGGGCAGAAATGAAAATGCGAGGCCATCTGAAGGTCTCATGGGCTCGATGAAGAGTTCATTTCAGCAGGGAATGCTGACGAAAATGGGATCGGTTGATCTCAAAATCTGCCAGGGGAGCAGCAGAAGCATCCCATATTGCCAGATGGGCAGGGATGAGCAGATGAATTTGGATCAACTAGAGGAGCTGACAGAGAAGATGAGACTGTCTGATAGTCTCATAAATTCAAAGGTGAATTTGGATCAGCAGGTACAGCTGACAGAGGAAGAAGATCAAAATGATATTCTGATGATTGGGGTAATTGGAGTATTCCTACCATCTGCCCAGGAGGAGGCAGAAAATTCTGTTGCAGATGATACAACAACAGCAGGGGAACAGTCACAGCTGCAGATGACTGTCAGTAAAGAAGAAAAATGGGAGCAGACTTTGGAAGCTGCCCAAGAGGACAAATAAGGGAGTGAGCATTCTGAGGAATGGCTCGACGCATTCAGCATTGAAGCTGAAGAGACTGCAACAGGGGAATTTGCAGCAGAAGCAGAAGAAGAGGATGATGAGCATTCTGAGGAATGTCTCAACATATTCATCCTGGGAGCTAAAAAAGAAGCTGTAGTGCTGGAGCTAGTAGTAGAGGAAGCCGAAGAGCAGGCAGGTAAAATTATCACTCCATGGGAGATGGAGCTGGAAATGCTGGAAGATTGGTTAAACAATCCAGAGCCAGCAAGAGAACTGGCACAATTTGAACTGTCAGGGAAGATGACTGAACAGCAAGTCAGTCAAGAAGGAATTGTAGAGTTGAAGTCTACAGCAGAGTGGCAACTGGAGGCCACAAATGAAGATGAAGATGAAGAAGATGGCATGGGAGATCATAGTGATCTTCCCGATGGCCAAAAAAATTTTCAACTGTGGAGACTGCAAAAGCAGAGCCAGCCACTGGAGCAGCTGGACGAGGTGATAGAGGACATCAGAAGGCTGATGTTGAGATCAGCAGAAACTGGCAGCGAGGAGAGGCTGAGCAGGAGAGTAGCAGCAGCAGCAGCGCAGCAGAAGCAACAACAGCAGCAGAATGGGGAAGATGGAAATCTCCAGAGACTTGTTTGGGACCCAGGAGGATTCCAACAGCTGAAGGGGGGAAGCTCATGAGCAGGAGCTCATAATTTTTGCAGCTGTGGAGTATGATGCAGGAGCATCTCTCCATGTAGCCAGCCAGCCACGTCAACGCGCACGCATTCAAAGGCTGAAAAGAGGCGCAGCCTCATTTTGAATTTTAAATTCAATGTAATTTAATATCTTAGGTTGGTGAGCCATGGAAGTCGTGCCTTTGTGCAGGCATTAGATAGGATCGGCTTTAATGCAGATCGGTTGAGATCTAGTTCTGGATAGCAAACTAGACAGCCATTGATTGTAATTTAATAGGGTAGGTGAACCTGGAGGGAAGCGCTAAGAGCCCCTCAGGTAAAAGAGATTTTGGGATCTCATTTTGAGTTAGCTGAGCTAGAGTAGAATGGTTGTAGAAGAGCTAGAGAGAGCTCAGGAACACCATTGTAAACATACAGGCATTTGCCATTGTAAATAGAAACAACAGTTTTTTCCTACATGTGTTCTGTCTTATATGCATGCCTGTGAGTGTTCATTATATGTTGTATTTGTATGTGGTTATCATGCAATTGCAGAGAGTGTGTTTGATTTCAAGTTCGAGAGATTCTTTGAGGCTTCATGCCATTGAGGGTATGACAGAGTGTTGCGGACTCTGAACGCCAGTGCACAGAGGAGGCACTTCTAAACTCTGAGGAGTCAGGCAAAGACGTGTTGTGGCACAAGACTGAGATCAACAACTCAGAGGAGGAAGAAGAATACCTGTGAGGTTACTGAACACCTCAATAAGCAAGACTGTGTATCGAAGACACAGTTGTAGACAGAGTCACTGAGGATTCTGTAGGAACTCTGTCAGGTGGGCATTGAGCGTAAGCACGAGGCGCTGAAGAGGAACTCGGGCGTGAATTCAGAAAGAAGAGACAGAATCACTAAAGATTTTGGGAGCTCTGTCAGGTGGGCATTGAGCGAAGTGCATGAGTGCACAAGGAGAACAGAACTGTTAAACGTTCTGGGGAAGAGGAGACACTCTGCCAAGAGGGCGTCGAGATATCGTGCAGACGGCACGGGAGAAGAGGACTCTTTTGAGTTCTGTGATTGAAGGAAGAACCCATTGGAGGATCTTCACTGGGTTGCTGAATACCCAGAAGGCTCAACAAGGGGGTTGTTTGAGCAAACAGAGAGCCAGGAAGGCATTTCATTCTCCATCAGTAGGAGAAGAAAGACAAATCCCCAAGGGGTCCAAGCATTCGAAAAGCTCAGGAGAAACAGCGCGGCGTATGTGCGAGACTCTACAGGAGGTAGAGATCGAATCTTCAAAGATTTGAAGAGAAGCTCAAGAGAGTTAGCGTTGTATATACACAGCAGGAACTCAGAGGAAGGAGCTCGCAGAGGAAAGAGCGCAAGGGTCGAAACCCTCGAGAACGGGAGTTTCTTCCAAGCGTAGGAAGAAAACATACAGAAGGAGCCTATAGCAGGAGAAGACCGACAGCCGTCGGATCTCCCGAAGTAATCCCAACAACCGTTGGATCGGGAGAAGTTGCGCGAAGTTTAACCTCTGGAGGAGGAGCGCACAAGGAGGATTCATCTGAGTCGTCAGATCTAGGATCGGATCGCCGACAGTTGTCGAATCTGTAGGAGTTGCGCGGGAGTTAACCTCGTGAACAGGAGGAGAAGAGTCCCGACGAAGCATTGGGATATCGTTCATCGGAGAATCGGGATTCTCGAGGTCGTGAGGATCGGGATAGCAACGGTTGCGAAATCCCGACGAGATCTAGACCGTTCGTCGGTAGAGGACACGTGGCGGGGATCCAGCGCCATCAGCGTTTGGGCGCATCGGGAAAACGGCATTCCCATGGATAAGGCATCGGGGAAACTCCCAAGTGAAAACCCCGAGATAATCGGAGCCGTCCGTTCAGGAGGGACAGGTGTCGAGAATCAGACGGAAGTCGAAGATCGGGATATCGGAGATCCCGGGCACATAAGTTTCGTGCAGGTTGGAATCGCGATACGCGATTTCCCGATAAGGCATTGGAGTGTGGGGGCCACATAGAAGTTGACGAGCGGACAGGTGGCACCTCGCCTGTCGGGACCTCAGGAGCAGAAGAGCAGAGATTTGGCACCAAGGGTTGCGAAGGCACGAGAGCGCGATCCTGCGAGGAGAACCTGAACCGTCCATATGCAAGGACAGGTGGCAAAGATCGGGCGCATCGGCATTTTGACCATCAGGATATCGAAGATCCCAGGAGCGAAGAATTCGCGCATTAGGGAATCGTGATCCGCGATTTCTCGACAAGATCTGAACCATTCGCTTGGGGGGACGCGTGTCAGAGGATCTCGAAGACTCGGGGATCGGGAAATCGGAGTCTTCTAAGGCATAGAAATCTCGTCACTGGGGATCGCGATCCGCGATATCCCGATAATGACGTAACGTCGTGGGACCACCAGAGTCAGGGTGGAAGACAAGTGTCAAGGGACGGGGCGTCATTGACACATCGGGAGCCTTGGGACTGAGAGCTCGAGGTTGGATTGAACCCCGAAACGGCGAGAAGAGACCACAGCCGTGGATCTCAGATAGGACAGGTGTCAATGTTCAAGAGATAGTCGGGAATCGGCATATCGTGAATCCTGTAAGTGTATGCATTGTGACATTGTAAACGTCGAAACCCCGATGGAGAGTTTGACTGCGGTCACACAGAGGCAGGTCATATGGACCATGCTCTAGCCAGGAGAGCTAGCGCAGAAAGGGGCGCATCGGGTTTTGAGGTTTGAACCCCCGATAGGAAGGCAAGGCCACGATCGCGGAGGCGTGGTCATATGCGTCAGGAGCTAAGTTCAGGGGCTCGCATGCGTGAAAAGAGCTTATCGGTAATCGAGGATTGGAGAGACGAGATGTTCTCGACAGAGGGAACGCCGAACCCCAAACCCCGATAGAGAATCGGGGATAACCACGGTTAAGTGCCTAAGGTCGTGCGGGTAAAGAAAGGACATGTGGATCTGGGTCATGTTTGACAGGGATTCCACTTGGGAATCTAAACAGCCAATTCGGCTCAGAAGAGAAGGGAATTGAGCGATCCTGTGGACAGGGGAAGTTGGGACTTCTCTTGTCATCACAGGGGTACACATCGTTTCATCTTCGTCTCAGAGAGAACGACACACCTGGCGCATGGACATCTTCCCTCCACAGGGGCACATAACGTTCCATCTTCATCTTAAAGAGGAACAACACACCCATCTCATGGGCACACCCATCTCATCGGCACACCCAACTCATGGGCTTCCTCACCCCACATAGGGGCACACAGCGTTCCATCTTCATCTCAGAGAGGAATAACACACGCATCTCATGGGCAATGGGGGCACCCAACTCATTGGCTCTCTCTCAGGCCGACCCACTCAGTCTGTGTCCTGGAGGATGTCTCACGCAGTTGTAATCATCAACACTCCCTCTCAGCTAGGGATGCATTCTCGATCAGGCCAAGTCTCTCATGGAAGTACTCGAACTTCGTCTTGGTTGTAATCACCAGCACTCCTTATCAACTAGGGAGGTATTCTCCACCAGGCCAAGTCTCTCACGGAAGTACTCGAACTTCGTCTTGGCAAGCGGTTTGGTGAAAATATCTGCAATCTACTCATGGGTAGGAATGTATTGCATGTGTACTGCTTTCCTCTGCACCATGTCTCTGATATAATGATATTTTATCCCAATGTGTTTCGATCTATCATGAAACACGGGGTTCTCAGAGAGCTTCACACAGCTCTGGTTATCACAATGAATAATGATAGGATCTATCTCATGATCAAATAAATATGTCAGAAGCTTGTGAAGCCACACTGTTTCGCGGAATTCCACACTCAATGTTATATACTCTGCTTCTGCAGTACTCAAGGCCACAGAGCTTTGTTTCCTGCTACATCAGGAAATCATGGCAGACCCTAAGGTAAAACAACAACCGGAGGTGCTCTTCCGGTCCATTGCGCTCCCTGCGCAATCTGCATCAGCATATACCTGCAAAATCAAGTCTACACTAGAGGCATATCTCAAGTCCTATCCAATTGTGCCTCATAGGTATCTCAATACATGTTTTGCTACTATCCAGAGAGTATGTCTCGACTGACTCATGAATTGACTAAGTACATTCACTGCATAGCATATATGAGATCTAGTGTTAACCAGATACATCAGTGATCCTCTCAGTTGTGGATCAATCTCACTTGAATCAACATCATTCATTTTCTTCAAATCCATCACCATTAGTGTAGGCATGGATTTGCATTCTGTCATACCGAATTTCTTCAATATCTCCACTATATATTTTATTTGACTCGGGAAAAATATCATCAGCCATCTGCCATACTTCTAGTCCCAAGAAGTAGTGCATAATACCCAGATCCTTCATCTCAAAGTCAAAGTCAATGCTCGCTTGCATTCAGCAGTAAGTCTTTCGGAACCGGTAAGGAATAAATCATCCACATACAGGACCAAGATCAAGCACTTATCACCAACAATATGATATTATAGGTTTGGATCAACAACACTCTTGTTGAAGTTCAAACTCATCAAGAATCCATCCATCTTATGTAGTTTCCAACTCATGGATGTAGCTAGTGCAATGATGGTACGGATGGAAGTGTATCGGGCTACTGGAGTAAATGTCTCATCATAGTCAACTCCCTCTAGTTGTGAGAATCTTCTGACTACAAATATCACTTTGTATTTCTCAACACTTCATCGGTTGCATGCTTGATCTTTTAGATCCACTTAGAAGTCACCACAGACTTCCCTTCTGGTCTCAAAACAATATCCCATACATCATTCTTCAAGATAGACTGGTATTCTTTTGTCATGGCATCTTTCCATATCTACTCACCTTTCGCTTCTCCATGACAAGAAGGCTCAAAATGAACGATGTGACTCATGGTTGAAAAGTAACTCAAAAATCTCTTTGGTCTCTTGCTCTCTCGGAATGTGCCTTGAGAGGTTGCATGTCCCTCTGCCTCTTGCAGAGTTTTTCGACCCCAAACAGGCCTTTTATGGCCTACTACAATGTCTCTGGTCATATCAACTCGATCAATAGTTGTCTCCCTCTGAACTGTTGAAGGGGAGAAGGTAATGTCTCTTCCTTCTTCTCAAATAGTTTGACTCCCTCAAGTAACTCCCTCTTAATTCTGAAGGATAGATATCTTCCTTTTCTTGTTTGTTAACCTGGAGATGTCTCGTGTCTTCTCAAGTCCTCTACCGATTCTACAGTATTTTGATGATCTTCTTACTAGTATAATAACCAAGATGGCCTCCCATAGGGGTGGCCTCATGTACTGGAATAGTAATCAATCAATAAAGGTTGGACTCTCGTACCAGGGATAATGGTCCAAGTCAAGAGGGATCCCACAGTAGGGATAATACCCTTCACTATCAAAGATGCAATCAACTACAGGTTTAATGATTAAATCAAACAATTTATCGGAGTCTGCAGTCATGCTCAATCTTGCATTTGGTTTGGAGGAAGTAATCGCCATCTCTCTTGTGTTCATCCTTTTGAGGTGGGTCTGGATCAAAGTCAGCGGTGGAAGCATATTGTCTTCCTTTCTTTCTGGTAGGACAATTTCTCGCGTAGTGTCCATACTTGTCACATCTGAAGCACTGGATCTCTGTCATGTCTCTTCTCTGATTATAACCTGAAGCTGGTGAAGTCTTCTCATCTTTGAATGTTTGCCTGAAGTTTCTTTTAAATCTTCCTCCTTTCTTTGTATGAAGTGCAAGAGCATGATTGTCATCAGGAGGGAAGTCTACCACTCCTCTAGCTCTAAGTCTAATTTCTTCTTGGGTACAGTCTGTCCACAAACGATCAAAAGTAGGTAGTTTTTCTCTTCCACTGATACTTTGAAGAAATAGCTCCCAATGTTTTGGAAGATTATTGAGAGTGGTCAAAACAAGTTCTTTGTCAGATATGATTTCTCTAATGGCACCTAGCTAATCTCTTATCTCTAAATCTTCATAAAGAAGGTAGCAATGGTATCACCTTTTGTCATCTTGATACTTTGAAGTTGGCCCTTCAATGTAAGAGCTCTGAGGGTGTTGTCACTCTCAAACATATTCTTCAACGCCTCTTACATTTCATAAGTTGTCTTTAGGTTAGCAATATGAGGTAGGAGATGATCTCTTACTAAGTAGATGATTATATTCCTTACCTTGACGTCAACTTCCTTTCTTTCTTCCTTCTCTTCATCAGTAGTTGTCTCTGGTAAAGTCTTTCGTATCACACTCAATAGCCCATCCTCTTCAAGGGTGATCTGAAGTCTTCACTTCCAGGAGCTAAAGTTGCTTGATCCATCAAGCCTATCTTCTACCAAGGTTTTGTTTTTCATATTTTCATATTTCTTCACAAACCCTTGTCAATTGGGCTAGAAAACCTAACGGCTAGGCTAGGATAGCAACCTTAGGTTTTGTTGGGATTATGACTACCAACAATAAGCTTTAAGAGACTCACAGGAATATTGGTGAGCTAAAATCTCCTTCAATGAGCTACAAAAACCCTAAAACCAAGAATCTGCGGAAAATTTCGGCACCCTAGAAACCCTAGGGCCAAAAATTCAAAATGCCTGGAATTTCACTCTGAAAGTCTTTGGAGGTTCGCAAGAGCAGAACGTACTTTCCTATGCCAAATTTATCCCCAACGTCCAAGTATTAAGATTTGAAACTGGAAAAGAAGGAGGGTCATATGAAATTTTTGGAAGCCCTAGGAGGGTCGTACAGTTCTGCAAAAGAGGAGGGACGACTGGTAGATGCTTGTGCATGTTGAAATATTGTAACTGCAAAGGGTATTCTATTTATCATTGAGTCATTATTCATTATATCTATCCCCTTTTGTGGATTGATCATGTTGGGCATTGTAATTGACCAAATCCCATTTTTCGGATTGGTCAAACCCTAATTGTATTATGCAAATTAAGAAGTCGGCCTCTGGGCTTAATTAAAGTAGTTTTAACCACTAAGAAGACAAGTTGGCCCTATTTAGTGAAGAGACACATTTCCAGCGCCAGTCAGCATGTATAAATAAAGGAAGCCAACACATCATTATCTCACTCACTCATTCGCTCATCAAGTGCGCAAGTTTGGTAGTTGCAGTTGGGAGAAGAAGGAAGAGAGAGGCACATTGCTCAGTGTTGGATATTCTCTAGTGTTTTGGTTTATTGTCTTGGCATTGTATTGGTTATCTATATTAAGGAATTTTTGTTGGGTTTTCTCCCCCGTGAGGGTTTCCCAGGATAAATGTTATGTATCTTGTGATTGTGTTTCTCTCAATGATCCTACATATGCTATTGTTATCTAGTAAATTGAAAACAAACTTAATAATAGTTCAAAACTTAGTGTGGTATCAGAGTTAAGTTGAATAGAGCATCTTTCATTGGATAAAGAAAAATTTCATTGTTATCATACAAGAAAATTAGGGCTTTTTTGTTGAAGAGGAATATCAACCTAAAAACCTTCTAGAAAAGTGTGCCCTAGCCTAGGGAACATCAGCATTAGGCTAAGAGTCTTCAACACGAAGTTGACATCACAGCACGAAGCCAGCTACACAATATCATCAACACGGAGTTGGCATCACAGTACAAGACTGGCAACACAATATCAACATGAAGTTGGCATCACAGTACGAGACTGGCAACACAATATCATCAGCATGAAGTTGGCATCACAGTACAATACTGGAAACACAATATCATCAGCATGAAGTTGGCATCACAGTACGAGACTGGCAACATCATCTCAGCACGAGGCTGGCACATCATCACAGCACGAGGCTAGCACATCATCAGCACGAGGCTGGCATCACAGCACTAGGCTGGCACATCATCAAAGCACGAGGTTGGCACATCATCAGCATGAGGTTTCCATAATAGCACTAGGCTAGCACATCATCACAGCACGCAGTTGGCACATCATCAGCACGAGGCTGGCATCATAGCACTAGGTTGGCTCATCATCATGGGGCTAGCATCACAACACTACCCCCCCTTTCAAGGGAGGTCCTTACGGACTACACCAAGCTTATCTCAAAAGTGCTCAAACTTTACACGAGATAGAGGCTTGGTCAACACATCAGCAACATGTTCATCTGTGCTAACATATTGGAGCTTTATGGCTCCTCTCTGCACCATGTCACGGATGTAATGATATCAGATCTCTATGTGTTTTGACTTGTCATGGAACACAGGGTTCTCGGTCATCTTTATACAGCTCTGGTTATCACATAGGATCAAGGTTGCTTCCATCTCTAGGTCGAATAGACCTGTTAACAACTTCCGAAGCCATATGGCTTCACAACTTGCAGAACATGCAGCAATGTATTATGCTTCTACTG
This sequence comes from Picea engelmannii, assembly GCA_009831015.1. Classification (NCBI taxonomy): domain Eukaryota; kingdom Viridiplantae; phylum Streptophyta; class Pinopsida; order Pinales; family Pinaceae; genus Picea; species Picea engelmannii. The sequence goes on from ML780121.1 coordinate 390,558, forward strand.
TGCTGAGAGCAATGCTTGATTGCTACCTACTCTACCATGAGATCATGGCTAACCCCAGACTGAAACAACATCCTGAAGTGCTCTTTCTGTTAGAGACACTTTCAACCCAATCTGAATCAGTATATCCACTCAATCTGAAGTCATGATCTCCATCATAACTGAGACCACAATCTAATGTACCCTTAAGGTACCTCATCACATGTTTTGCAGCAACTAGGTGAACATGTCTGGGTTCTACCAGAAACTAACTCCATGTGTTCACAACAAAACAGATATATGCCCTGGTGTTCGTCAGATACATCAACGATCCAATGATCTGTCTATATAGCGTAGCATCAATCAATTCTGACGAAGAGTCAACCAAGAGCTTCAACTTTGTTTCCATGGGTGTATTCATGGACCTGCACTCCAACATACCAAATCTCTTTAGTATTTCAACTGCATACTTCCCTTGGTTAAGGAAGATCCTCTCTGGGCTCTACCATACCTCAAGACCTAAGAAACCGTGCATTAGGCCAAGGTCTTTCATCTCAAATTCTGTAGTGAGCTTCTTCTTACATTCAGTGATGAGATTTTATTCTCTAGTTAAGAATAAGTCATCCACATACAGCAGCAATATAACAGGCTCATCATTCATAACCTTGAAGTAAAGGTTAGAATCTGCTTTACTCTTGGTAAAGCCCAAGCTCGTTAGAAAACTATCAATCTTTCCATACCAATCTCTAGGAGCTTGCTTCAATCCGTACAGAGCCTTCTTCAATTTGCACACATGAGTCTTCCTGTCTTCAACTTCAAATCCTTGAGGTTGTTCTATATACACTTCTTCTTCAATGACACCATTCAAGAAGGTAGTTTTCACGTCCATTTGGTGTAACTTCCACTTCATCTTAGCTATGATGGTTCTGATCGAAGTGTATCTGGCTACAAGAGCAAATGTCTCTTCATAGTCAATGCCTTCCTTTTGGGAAAATCCACGAGCAACGAACATTTCTTTATATTTCTCAATACTTCCATCAGCAGCATGTTTTATTTTGAAGAGCCATTTGGAAGATACCACATCCTTGCTCTTTGGTCTGGGAACTATTTGTTAGAATATAAAAGATGTGTGCTCATTTTACCATTGACAATACCCTTGTCACCCAACCATAGGCTGAAGCCACCCTCTGAGCACCTTAACCTTGACAGAGAATCATTCCAGAAGCAAACCCTAGGCTAGATAGCCAAACAAAGGGTAGTGCACCTTTCCCCAAGGATAGCGCACCAACAAGAGCCGATCAGATAGTCCAAACCCTAGCCAAGAGATAGTCCAATCCAAACGTGATCTTCTAGCTCCAACAGCTGCAATGGAAGCTCTCCTCAAACCTGCGCACAAGACTGGGCACTGCAGTGCGCACAAGATTGGGCGCTGCAATTCTGAGACTGCCTGCCAGAATGAGAACTAGCCTCTTGTATTTATACTAATTTTGGCTAACTGCCTGGGCCGACTTCTCATTCTGGGTATCTGTTTGTTCAGTATATATTATTATTTCTAGTCGACTTCTTCTCTTGGAGGCTAATAACCTAATATAAATTATCTTCTTGAGTCGACAAGTCTTCTAGGGTTATTAGCCAGCTCATTAGGGTTTCTTCTTGCTTCCCGAAGTATTCTATCCTTGTCAGGTGTACACGTGGAGGTAAATACCTCCCGCAACTACCATAATATCAACACTCCCTCCTAGCTAAGGAGGTATTACAGGTAATGGTCTTGAGCACAAAACATACCATTCACCCGGTAGCATCAACATAGTTATATAGACTAGATCATGACTAGATCATGAGCACCATCATCATCATCAGCTGCATCATCTCTCGAAACCATACTCTATCTGAGTAATCAAACATGATGCTCACTCCACAGAGTGATACAAGAGCCATTCTTCTAATCTAGAAGGGTAAATGTTCTAAACCATTTTCTGTCTCGAAAAATCTTTGTTCATCATTCATCTCGTTGATAATTATTTCCAATAAATTGTTGATAGTCTTCAAGGCAATCAGAACAAAAATAGAACACAAATAACTACAATCTAGTGGTACACTACCACACCAAGTATCATACAAGTACTTGATCAGCAACGTATAGTCACGAACAGTGGAACACATCCACCACAGTAGTATACATCTACTGTCATACAGTCTTCATAACAATCATCTGATACCAACCTACACAAAAACAATGTTATGAAATAAACTGAATCATCTGGGCCAATATTTCACTCACATCTGTGAGATCTGAAAGAATATCTTCCCTCATAGTAGAACAATGAGATATCTGGACTATTCTTCTCAAACAAGGAAGAATAATTGTCATGTCTTATGAACCTGGACCATTCCCCACCCTGGGCCATTCTCCCTACACTAATCAAAGTGCACCCTGGAGAGAATGTATAAACCCTAAGGAATGCATGTTCCTAATTGTTGAGCCTGGACCATTCCCCACCCTAGGCCATTCCTCCTACACTAATCAAAGGGCACCCTAGAGAGAATGTATAAACCCTAAGGAATGACTGTCCGGACCATTTTCTCTATTAACCACAAGAGGAAAAGACTGTCATGTATCAACCTCCAAAACAGACCATTCCTCATGTTAACCACAATGAGAAATCGTTGTCTGGCAAGGCGGGCCAGTCTTCTTGAGTAACCTTCAAGAAGAGAGACTTCCCTAGACCACTCCCCATGTTAACCACAATGGAAAGTCGTTGTCTATGATACATCAGCAATCTGGACCATTTTCCATGTTAACCACAATGGGAAATCGTTGTTCGTTAGAAATCTCAATCCACTTTCCGAACAGGAAAGCATCTGTCCAAGATGGACTATTTTTCAATCTTGAAAATGAATGTCTTCAATAATATTTCCAGTGCTCCCTCCCAACCTGGGAGTCATCTCTTCCTTTTTCAATAAGGAATTTGTTTCCACGAGCTCCAACTTGAGTATGCAAACTCTTTCATCTTGGATAGAAGCTTTACCAAAATGTATGCTTATCTGCTCATCTGTGGATATATGTATTGGAGAACCACTTTCTCCTTTTTGGACTTCATCACGGATAATGTAATGCTTGATTTCAAATGTACTTTAGTCTGGAACACTGATTTTCTGTGAAGGCTTTATGTAGCTCTGAACAATAGAGTATATCATTGTTGGAAAACTGGAACATATCCATGTGGCACTTCTTCTGTCATCATGAGATCTGATCTACTAAGTAATCATCTTGATGTTATAGGAAATCCTCACCACGCTTCTGTTGTGCACTGAAGGTTCTCCACCAAGTTATCTTCTTCTATCTGCATACAAGGGTCTCTTTCTGGTATGCCTCAAAGTCTTGAGATTGCTCTTCATACGCTCTTTATTCAATTTCTCTGGAAAACATTCTTTGCATTCATCTGATGTAGAACTCCAATTCATGGATGTTGCAGATGATATAATGACTCATGTATAGATAAGTCTGGTTCACTGGAACAAGTAATCATCATAGTCTTCTCCCTCCATAGAATAAGTCACAGCTGCTTTGATTTGGTCGAACCCTAGATTTGACCATAAACTCAAACATCACATCTTGGCTTGTTGAGAGTACTAGGAGATGCGCTAAGCTAGAGCGCACTGATCTATCCGGAAATTAGGTCAATTCATTCACTTAAGGTGCCTCAACAAAAAGATTATGGTTTTTGTAACTACTCCTGCTAGTAACCCTAGCGACAGTGTCTTGGAAGTTGTTTCTGCTAGTAACCCTAGTGGTAGTTCCTCAGTGAGCTCAATATCCTAGCGGCTATGTTTCCTTCCAGCGTTTAGACTGAATGAAAGAGGTGTGGGCCCATAACCTATTAGAATATGAAAGATGTGTAGTTGTTTTACCATTGACAATACCCTTGTCACCCAACCATAGGCCGAAGCCACCCTCCGAGCACCTTAACCTTGACAGAGAATCATTCCGGAAGCAAACCCTAGGCTAGATAGCCAAACAAAGGGTAGCGCATATTTCCCCAAGGATAGCGCACCAACAAGAGCTAATCAGATAGTCCAAACCCTAGCCAAGAGATAGTCCAAGCCAAACGTGATCTTCTAGATGCAGCAACGGTAATGGCAGCTCTCCTCAAACCTACGCACAAGACTGGGCACTGCAATTCTGAGACTGCCTACCAAAATGAGAACTGGCCTCTTGCATTTATATTAATTTTGGCTAACTGTCTGGGCCGACTTCTCATTCTGGGTATCTATCTGTTCAGTATATATTATTATTTCTAGCCGACTTCTTCTCTTGGAGGCTAATAACCTAATATAAATTATCTTCTTGAGCCGACAAGTCTTCTAGATTTATTAGCCAGCTCATTAGGGTTTCTTATTGCTTCCCGGAGTATTCTATCCTTGTCAGGTTTACACGTGGAGGTAAATACCTCCCACAGCTACCATAATATCAACATTATTTCCCATACATCATTATGTATAATGGATTGGTATTCTTATGTCATGGCATCTACCCACTCTTTCTTCTGAATGGCTTCTTCAAAGCAGGTAGGCTCCTTCTCTAAGACATTACACATCAAAGCCATATAACTAGAGAATGGCTTTGGTTTCTTCACTTGTCTCATGGTTCCTTCGCGGACACCGTACTTCTCTCCATCTTGAATAAGTTCCCTTGCCCATGTTGGCTTTCTCTTGTGAGAGATTGTCATTTGAGGAGGTTCTTGAGATTCTATTATGTCATGATCTTCTAGAATATCCTCATTAGGGGAAGCTATGACTTCCCTCACTGGTTCTGCAACTTTGGGAGCTACAGGTTCCTCTTCATATACTTCTTCAAGCTGGCATCTTCTTGATTTATTCAGTGTTGCATCTTCATCAAAGGTTACATCCATGTTGATCTCAATATGATGATAACCTGGTATATAAACTTTGAAGGCCTTGGAGACCTCACAGTATCCAACAAATATTCCATTCTTTTATGAAGGGTTCAGCTTGGTTCTCTTCTCTTTTGGACTATGTACAAATACTGGGCAGCCAAATATTTTGAGATGGCTTACTTCTGGCTTCTTTTCGGAGAACATCTCTTCTAGGGTCTTGAACCCAAGTGCACTATGGGACAATTTGTTTTGTACATATACTGTTGTTTTTGTTGCTTCTGCCCATAAGCACATTGGAAGATCATGATCATGGATCATGGTTTTGACTACTTCCATTATAGTTTTGTTCTTCATTTCTGCTACACCATTTTGTTTAGGATTGTAGGGAGTGGTGAGCTCCCTCTTGATCCCGACATCTTTGCAAAAGCTTACAAACTCTTTTGAGGTGTATTCTCCTCCATTATCTGACCTGACTATCTTGATCTTTCTTTCAAAAAGATTCTCTATCAAGGCTTTGAATTCCTTGAATTTACTGAACACTTCATTTTTTGATTTCAAAAAGTAAACCCAGCTTTTACGAGAATAGTCATCAATAAAAGATACAAAGTATACATACCGACTGATGGAGGATGATGGCATTGGGCCACACACATATAAGTGAATGAGTTCTAGGACTCCTTCTGCTTTATTGTCTCTCTTCGAAAAAGGATTCTTGATGCTCTTCCCTTGTGCACATCCATTGCACACACCTTCATGGTCAACCTTGAGCTCTTGTAGACCTGTCACTGCCTTGCTTACATATGGTAATGTCTTGTAGTTGATGTGGGCTAATCTTCTATGCCAAAGTTCACATGAATTCTCAATGGATTGGGTCACGATTGCTTATGAGTGACCCTTTAGCTTATACAAGCCACCTTCTTATTTTCCAATAGCGATTGCTTCTTCCATGGTTTTTCCTTTGGCCCACATAAGAACTTCTCCATCTATAAAGGCAACTATAAAACCTTTCTTTTCTAAAGTTGATATGGAGACTAAGTTCTTTGTCAAACCTGGTACATATAGTACGTCCTTCATCTTCATTGGAGTCCCTGAATTAAGCTTGTAATTTGATTCTCCTACTCCCTTGATGGGGTATTGATAATCATCTCCAAGTGTAACTTTCTAAGAAAACTTCATTTCTGAAAAGCGAGAGAGAATGTTTCTTTGACCTATCATGTGCTTGGAAGCACAACTATCAATGAGTCACGTGTGCTCACCAGGTAATACTGGTCCTGAGAGGGCCGAGATTAAGACATAGTCTTCAATTCGTTATTTTATCATCTTTGTGGGTGGCTCTTCATCTTCAACTACATGGGTATGATACCTCTTGTTTTTCTTCTTGTATTATTCTCGTTTAGATGGATAATGTTTCGCAATGTGTCCCATCTTGTCACAATGGTAACATTGGTACAATGAGAAATATTTTTTGTTTCTTTGTCCTTTCTGAAACTTTTGGAATCTCCTTGGTTGAGATTCTTTGTGTGTGAATTTGTTTTGAGGGTGAAACTCTTTATGAGTTTCTTTCTGGAAGTAAGACTTCTTTCTTCCTCCTTTGGTGTGAGTAGCTAGGGCTTGATCTTCATCTCTTGATAGCAAAGCTTTTCAGTTAGCTACCCTTGATTCTTCTCGAATACATTCTTCCCAAAGACTATAAAATTGTAGTTTCTCCTTTCTGGCACAAATAGTTTGAATGAATGCATCCCATGGTCTTGTGAGACCATTAAGGGTCGTCATTATGAGTTCGTCTTCATCTATAGTATCTCCAATTGCTTCTAGTTGTTCTTTGAATTATGATATTCTAGAGAAATATACATGGATCGATTCTCCTTTTTGTATCCTTGTATTCTTGAGTTGAGTTCTTAGATTCATCTTCTTATTTATGTTTTTTCCTTCATATAACCTGGTTAGGGCAACAAACATTTTTTTTGGAGTCTTCTTTGAAGACACTTGAGGAATCAAGTGATCTTTCATAGAATCCGCAATGATTCTTTTGGCCCTAATTGTGTCATTTTGGTGTTTTTTTTAATCTACAGCATCGACGAGTTCTGGTACATCTTCTTTAACGAATCTTGTTAGGTCATTCCCTTCAAGAATGAGTCTGATCCTATACTTCTAGGCACTGATGTTTTCCACACCTTCTAGCTTGCCAACAAGCTTAGTGCTTGCAAAAATCTTTTACCTAGAGCTAGGAATATGACCAAAAAATGAAAATGCTCAAAATTGAATTATGAACTTACCAGGAGGTGCGCTTGGCTGAGGTGAGTAGCCTGGTGTGCTTAGATTTCAGAAAATCCAACTTTTACCTCTTCAAACTTGACCAGCGAATTTTTGGACTGGTGCTTCTGGTTTTCTGGTACCTCTGGTTTTCTGGTGAAAACTAAGGTTTCACTTTCCGAGAGATTTAGCCATTGAAAAGGTGCGTTGAAGATGCAAAAGTGTTCCTTGAAGTAGGGTGCACTTTTCTAGATGGTTTTGCGGCTAAAATTCTTCTTCAATAAGAAGCCCTAATTTTCATGTACGACAACAGTGACGTTTTTCTTCTTCTTGTAAAAGATGTTCTCTTCAACTTAACTCTGATACCATTTTAGAGTTTAAGCTTTTATTAGGTTTCTTTTCAATTCACTAGATAACCATAGCATAGATAGGATCACTGAGAAATACACAATCACAAGAGACACATCATTTATCCTAGGAAACCCTCATGGGGGAGAAAACCCAACAAAAACTTCCTTAATATAGATAGACAATACAATGCCAAGAGAATAAACCAAACCATATAGAAAGTCCTCTCCCAAGTATGTGCCTCTCTCTCTCTCTTCCTTATTCTCCAACTGCAGCTCCAAACTTGCGCTCTGATGAACAAGTGAGTGAGTGAACAAATGAGGCGTTGGCCCCTCTTATTTATACAATATGGCAGGTGTTGAACTGAGGTGTCTTTTCATTGTCAAGACCGACTTCTCATTATGGGTGGTTATAACCACTTTAATATATTTTGGGGGTCGACTTCTCATTTAGTATATTACAATTAAGGTTTGACCAATCCATAAAAGGGGATTTGGTCATTTACAATGTCTGATATGATCAATCCAAAAAAGGGGATTGATCTAATGAATAATACATCAATAATAAATAGAATACTCTTTGCAGTTACAATATTTCAACATCTCTCTCATGATGATTTTGTAGAATACCCTTCTTGTTAAGGGGGAGTGTTGAAATATTGTAACTGCAAAGAGTATTTTATTTATTATTGAGTCATTATTCATTATATATATCCCCTTTCGTGGGTTGATCATGTCGAGCATTGTAATTGATCAAATCCTCTTTTGCGGATTGGTCAAACCCTAATTGTATTGTGCAAATTAAGAAATCAACCTCCGGGCCTAACTAAAGTGGTTTTAACCACTAAGAAGACAAGTCGGCCCTGCTCAGTGAAGAGACACATTTCCAGTGCCTACTAGCTTGTATAAATAAAGGAAGCCAACACCACATTATCTTACTCACTCATTCACTCATCAAGTGCACAAGTTTGGTAGCTGCAGTTGGGAAAAGAAGGAAGAGAGAGGCACATTGCTCAGTGTTGGATATTCTCTAGTGTTTTGGTTTATTGTCTTGGCATTGTATTGGTTATCTATATTAAGGAAGTTTTGTCGGGTTTTCTCCCTCATGAGGGTTTCCCGGGATAAATGTTGTGTATCTTGTGATTGTGTTTCTCTTAGTGATCCTACCTATGCTATTGTTATCTAGTAAATTGAAAATAAACATAATAATAGCTCAAAACTTAACAGTGCAATGGATTCTTCAAGACCTAAGCTCTGATACCATGTTGATTTTTATTAAGCTAGGCTCAAGCATGAAGTTTATTCCATTTTTTGCATTTTACTTGAAACATAGATAGTTGCAGTTACACCATAAACAATTTGTTGCAGTAACCAAGATCACAAGAAGAAATACAATGCACAAGTACACAAGAAGTATCCTGGGAAACCCTTCTCAACAAGGGAAGAAAACCCAGCCAATCCTTTGCTATATTCTTTAAGAGAAAGACCTCCCACACCATAAACCTAGCACACAAAAGGGTTCTCACAAAACCTAGAAGGCTAGTGCCCAAGAGAGGTGTGCACTTCATCCTTAGAACTTGTACTTGCTGAAATTTCCAAAATCACACTTGTGTTATATTTCCTCAATGGGGAAATCACCTTTATCTATATTACACTAGACACATCAAAAGTGGTGTCTATTGGCACAACAGGTCCAACCTCAATAACTCAGAATATAATTAATAATTACCATATTAATTATCTTTTACATTAATTATCTTTCACTTTATAGTGGGGCCGACTTGTACCCTTTACATCACAATTAGGGTTACAGGTAAATCTAACTCTTAGACAATATAGCAAGGAATCTCACACACCCACTAGTGCTCGGCCACTAGGGGCACGTCCACCTATGCTCAGCCACAAGGACGTCCAACTCAACAGAGCTTTATCTCATTGAATCTCACAGAAGAATCATCTGGACACACACTCACTAGTGCTCAGCCACTAGGATCGCGTCCACATCTGCTCAGCCACAGGGACATCCTACTCAACAGATCTCTATTTCATTGAGTCTCACAGGAGAATCCTCTGGAGTATCACATCATCTCAACTTTTTTCACAGAGGAGAACAATAAACCCATCACATGGGCTCCTTCACCCCTCACAAGGGTACACATCGTTTCATCTTCGTCTCTGAGAGAACGACACACCTAGCTCATGGCCATCTTCCCTCCATAAGGGCACACAGCATTTTATCTTTGTCTCAGGGGAACGACACACCCAACTCATGGGCTTCCTCACCCCACACATGGGCACACAGTGTTCCATCTCCATCTCATAGAGGAACAACACACCCATCTCATGGGCACACCCAACTCATGGGCTCTCTCTCAGGCCAACCCACTCAGTCTGTGCCCTAAAGGATGTCTCACATAGTTGTAATCATCAACAAGCACATCCTTCATCTTTATCGGTGTTCTCGAATCTAGTTGGTAAGTGAATTCTCCCATTCCTTTGATAGGGTATTGATAGTCATCTCCAAGTGAGACTTTATGGGGAAAGTCTTTTTCTGTAAGGCTAGAGAAAATGTCTCTTTGACTTATCATGTGCTTAGAAGAACCACTGTCTATGAGCCAAGTATCCTCTCCAAGTGCCACAGATCCTAAGAGGGCAAAGAATAAAACATAGTCTTCAATCTTTTCTTTGGTCATCTTTGTAGGTGGCTTATCATCTTCAACTACATGAGCATGATGTCTTTCGTTGTTTCTTTTCTTGTATTCGTCCCTTCTGGCAGGACAATTCTTAGCAATGTGTCCCAACTTATCACAATGATAACATTGATAAGAGGATAAATCTTTTTCTCTTCTTTGTCCTTTATGATATTTCTGGAATCTCCTTGGAGGGTGAGATTCTTTATGGGAGTGTGAATCTCTTTTGAGAGTGAGATTCCTTATGAAGATGGGTCTCCTTTTGGAAATCATACCTCTTTTTCCCTCCTTTAGTATGAGCAACTAAGGCTTGATCTTCATCCCTTAATAGTACGGCTTCTCGGTTGGCTACTCTTGCTTCTTCTTGAACACATTCTTCCCATAAGCTATCAAAATGGAGTTTTGCTTTTCTTGCACATATAGTTTAGATGAATGCATCCCAAGGTCTTGTGAGACCATTAAGAGTTTTCATTATAAGTTCATATTTATCTAGTTTGTCTCCAACTGCTTCTAATTGTTCCTTGAATTGAAAAACCCTAGAGAAATAGTCATGGATTGTTTCTCCTTTCTGCATCCTTGTACTTTTGAGTTGGGTTCTCGGATTCATCTTCTGGCTGATGTTCTTTCGTTCATACATTCTGATTAGGGCATCAAACATTTCTTTTGGAGTATTCTTAGAGGACACTTGAGGGATCAAGTGATCTTTAATAGAATTTGCAATGATCCTTTTGGCCCTAACCATATCCTTCTTGTACTTTGCTTTGGTTGCTTCTTCTTCGAGTTTTGGTACATTTTCTTTTATGAATTTTGCTAGGTGATTCTCTTCAAGAATGAGTCCAATTTTGTACTTCCAGGCACAAAAGTTTTCTACACCTTCTAACTTGTCAACAAGCTTAGTGTTTGCAGACATCTTGACTTGGAGCTGAGAAAATGACCAAAAATTGAAAGTGCTCAGAAAGTGATTCTGAACTTACTAGGAGATGGGTTGGGCTAAGGCAAGTAGGCTCGCTTTGTCAGATTTCAAAAATTTCAAGTTTTACCCCTTGAAACTTTACCTGCGAAAATCTGGATTGGTACTTCTGGTATTGGTTCTACTTTTCTGGTTTTCTGGTTTTTTTGGTACCAGTGAAAACTAGGGTTTGATTTTTCGGAGGTTTTGGCCACTGAAAAGGTGTGCTCAAGCTAACAATCAGTTCGCTAGGCTAGGGTGCACTTCACTAGATGGTTTTTAGTCAAAAATTCCATTCCAATAAAAGCCCTCATTTTCTTATACGGCAACAGTGACGTTTTTGGTTACCCAGTGAAAGGTGTTCTCTTCAATTTAGCTCTAAAACCATGTTAAGTTTTAATGTTTTTCAAAGATAATAGCACAAATAGGATTACTGAGAGAAAGACAACCACAAGGTACACAACGATTTATCATAGGAAACCCTAATGGGGGAGAAAACCGAGCAAAAACTTCCTTAATATATATTGTCAATACAATGCCAAGAGAAAAGACCAAACCACCAAGAATATCCAAGACTAAGTATGCGCCTCTCTCTTCTCCTTCTTCTAATTGAAGCTTCCTTCAAAACTTGCGCACTAGATGAGTGACTTGAATGAGTGAGTGAATGAGGTGTCTTCCACTCTTATTTATACTGGCTGGCAGGCACTAGGGTTATTTCCTTTCATCAAGTAAGACCGACTTCTCCAACTAGTCGTTAAAACCACTTTAATTAACCCTAGGGGCCAACTTTAAAATCAACACCATATAACCATGGTTTGACCAATCCACAAAAGGGGATTTGGTCTTATACAAAGCCCGACATGATCATTTCACAAAAGGGGATTTGATCTATAAGAAAATAACTCAATTATAATTAAAATATTCTTCGCAGTTACAATATTTCAACACTCCCCCTTAACAAGAAGGGTATTTTACTGACATAACCCAATACAACATCATCATCAGAAGAAAAAGAGGACAGCATCATCATCACCATCTGAAACATTGAATGGCACATCTATAAATCATTGGAAGTTTTCCTCATCATCAATAACATCATCTTTCACAGCATGGAGTTGGAGTGGCATCATCATCATCTACATCAACATCAATTAGTATAACAGTAATACAACATCATCAATCAGTACAACACTGATACAGCATCATCATCAACATCACGAGGTTGATACAACATCATTATCAACAACATGAGGATGATATAACATTGTCAGCATGAGGTTGATACAACATCATCAACATCATCAGCTCGAGGTTGAGATAACAACATCATCAACATCATCAGCACGAGGCTGAGATAACAACATTATCAACATCATCAGCACGAGGCTGAGATAATAACATCAGCAGCACAAGGCTGAGATAACATCATCATCATCATATGGCAACAGAATGAGGCAGGTGCAATAACAACATTTTGTGGTACTCTGACAGACCATCCTTACCGGACCTTCAGGATCTGCCTAGGAATCAAAAGATTCCCTAGGATATAAAATCATAACGGAGCTACCACGCGGTACTCTGACAGATCATCCTTATCGTACCTTCGAGATATTTCCAGGAATCATAAGATTCCCTAGGATATAAAATCTTAACAAAGCTACCACTATTGACCACAACTAGCATATACATGCACAGGTACTCTCACAGACTATCCTTACCGGACCTTCGGGATCTGTCCAAGGATGATTAGTCCCCTGGGATATAAAATCCTAACTGAGCTATCTGATGTTGGTCAGGATACCATAGTATCATCAACATCACTCCCCCTTTCGAGGGAGGCCCTTTCGAACTACACCAAGCTTGTCTCGAAAGTACTCAAACTTCACACTAGACAGAGGCTTGGTCAACACATCTGCAACCTTATCATTTGTGCCAACATATTGGAGCTTTATAGCTCCCCTCTACACCATATCACGAATGTAGTGATACCAGATCTCTATGTGCTTCGACTTATCATGCAACACAGGGTTCTCCATCATCTTTATGCAACTCTAGTTATCACATAAAATCAAGGTGGCTTCCATCTCCAAATCGAATAGAGTTGTCAACAACTTCCGAAGCCATATGGCTTCACAATTGGTTGAACATGATGCAATGTATTCCGCTTATGTCGTGCTAAGAGAAATGTTGGATTGCTTCCTACTCTGCCATGAAGTCATGGCTGACCCCAGACTGAACCATCCTAAAGTGTTCTTTCTATCAGAAACACTTCCAGCCCAATCTAAATCAGTATAACCAAACACTCTGAAGTCATGATCTCCAGTGTAACTAAGAAGATATTCCAACGTACCCTTAAGGTATCTCATCACATGTTTTGCAGTTACAAGGTGAACATATCTGGGCTCTACCAGATATTGACTCAAGGTGTTGACAGCAAAAAATATATATGCCTTGGTATTCGTCAGATACATCAATGAACCGATAATTTGTCTATACAAAGTAGCATTAACCAATTCTGACGAAGTATCTACCAGGAGCTTCAACTTTGTTTCCATGGGTGTGTTCATGGCTTTACATTCCAACATGTCATACTTGGTTAAGGAAGATCTTCTCTGGGCTCTACCAAACTTCAAAACCTAAGAAATAATGCAGTAAGCCTAGGTATTTCATCTCAAACTTTGCAGCGAGTTTCTTCTTACAATCTGTGATGAGCTTTTCTTCTCTAGTTAAGAATAATTCATCCACATACAGCAGCAATATAACTAGCTCATCATTCATAACCTTGAAGTAAAGGTTAGAATCAGCTTTACTCTTGGTAAAGCCCAAGCTCGTCAGGAAACTATCAATTCTACCATACCAAGTTCTGGGAGCTTGCTTCAACCCATACTGAGCTTTCTTCAATCTGCAGACATGAGTCTTTTTGTCTCCAACTCCAAACCCTTGTGGTTGTTTAATATACACTTCTTCTTCAATAACACCATTCAAGAAGGTTGTTTTCACATCCGTCCGATGTAACTTCCACTTCATCTTGGCTACAAGAGCTATGATTGTTCTAATAGAAGTGTATCTAGCTACAGAAGGAAACGTCTCTTCATAATCAATTCCTTCCTTTTGAGAAAAACCACGAGCTATAAATCTTGCTTTATATTTTTTAATACTCTCGTCTACAACATGTTTTATCTTGTATAACCATTTGGAAGATACCACATCTTTGTTCTTTAGTTAGGAAACTATTTCCCATACATCATTCTTTATAATGGACTGGTATCTTCTATCATGACATCCACCCATTCTTTCTTTTGAATGGCTCCTTCAAAGGAAGTAGGCTCCTTATCTATGAGATCACACATCAAGGTCATATAACTGGAGAATGGCTTAGGTTTCTTGCTTTGTCTCATGGTTCCTTCCGGGGCAACATACTTCTCTCCATCTTGAATAAGTTCCCTTGCCCAAACTGGCTTTCTCTTGTGGGAGATCGTCCTCTGGGGAGGTTCTTGAGATTTTATCATATCATGATCTTCTGGAATCTCATCATCAGGGGTAACTGTGACTTCATTCACAGGTTCTGCAACTCTGGGTGCTACAGGTTCTTCTTCATATACTTCTTCAAGCTGGCACTTCCTTGATCTTTAAGTGTTGCATCTTCATCAAAGGTTACATCTCTATTGATCTCAATAGGATGGTAACCTGGTGTGTAAATTATGAACGCCTTAGAGATCGTCATCTGGGGAGGTTCTTGAGATTCTATCATATCATGATCTTCTAGAATCTCATCATCATGGGTAATTGCGACTTCTTTCACAGGTTCTACAACTCTGGTAGCTACAGGTTCTTCTTCATATACTTCTTCAAGCTGGCACTTCCTTGATCTTTCAAGTGTTGCATCTTCATCAAAGGTTACATCTATGTTCATCTCAATATGATGGTAACCTAGTATGTAAATTCTGAAGGCCATAGAGACCTCACAGTATCCAACAAATATTCCCTTCTTTTATGAAGGGTCAAGGTTAGTTCTCCTTTCTTTTAGAATGTGTACAAACACTGGACAACCAAATATCTTGAGATGGCTTCTTTTTGGCTTCTTTTTGGAGAACATTTCTTCGGGGGTTTTGAATCCAAGTGCACTATGAGATAATTTGTTTTGGACATAAATTATTGTTCTTGTTGCTTCATCCCATAAGTGCATTGGAAGATCTTGATTGTGGATCATAGTCTTCACTGCTTCCATTATTGTTATATTATTTCTTTCTACTACACCATTCTGTTGAGGATTATAGGGAGTGCTAAGCTCCCTCTTAATCCCGACATCTCTGCAAAAGCTTCCAAATTCTTTTGAGGTGTATTCTCCTCCATTATCCGACCTGAGTATCTTGATTTTTCTTTTGAAGAGATTTTCTACCAAGGCTTTGAATTCCTTGAACTTTCTGAGTACTTTATCTTTTGATTTCAAGAAATAAACCCAAGTCTTGCGAGAATAATCATCAATAATTGTCACATAGTATGCATACCCACTTAGAGAGGTTGATGGCATTGGGCCACATACCTCTGAGTGGATGAGCTCCAAGATTCCTTTTGCTTTACTGTCGCTCTTTGGGAAAGGATTCTTTAAGTTCTTTCCTTGGGCACATCTTTTGCTTACACCTACATGATCAACCTTAAACTTTGGTAGACCTCTGACTGTCTTGCTTACATATGGTAAGGCTTTGTAGTTGATGTGAGCTAATCTCCTATGCCAAAGTTCACATGGACTCTCAGTGGAGTGAGTCAAGGTTGCATCTAACTGACCTTTTAACTTATACAAGCCACCTTCTTCTATTCCAATAACAATTGCATCTTCTATGGTTTTTCCTTTAGGCCACATAAGAACTTCTCCATCTATGAATGCAACCCTGAATCCTTTTTTATCTAAAGCTTATATAGAAAGTAGGTTCTTTGTCAAACCTTGAACATAGAGGAGATCCTTCATCTTCATCGGAGTTCCTGAATCTAGTTTGTAAGTGGATTCTCCCATTCCTTTGATAGGGTACTAATAGTCATCTCGAAGTGAGTCTTTCTAGTGAAAGTCATTTTTTGTAAGGCCAGAGACAATGTCACTATAACCTGTATGAAGCACCATTGTCTATGAGTCAAGTATCCTCTCCAGGTGTCATAGATCCTGAGAAGGAAGAAAATAAAACATAGTCTTCAATCTTTTCTTTAGTCATCTTTGTAGGTGGCTCATCTTCTTGAACTGCATGGGCATGATGTCTTTTGTTGTTTCTCTTCTTGTATTATTCCCTCTTCTGGTAGGACAATTCTTAGCAATGTGTCCCAACTTATCACAATGATAACATTGATAAGAGGATAAATATCTCTTCTTTGTCCCTTCTGATATTTTTGGAATCTCCTTGGACAGTGAGATTCTTTATGGGAGTGTGTGAATCTCTTTCGAGAGTGAGATTCCTTATGAAGATGGGTCTCCTTTTGGAAATGGGACCTCTGCTTTCCTCCTTTAGTATGAGCAGCTAAGGCTTGATCTTCATCCCTTAATAGTACGGCTTCTCAATTGGCTACTCTTGTTTCTTCTTGAACACATTCTTCCCATAAGCTATCAAAATGGAGTTTTTATATTCTTGCACAAATAGATTAGATGAATGCATCCCAAAGTCTTGTGAGACCACTAAGAGTTGTCATTATAAGTTCATCTTCATCTAGGTTGTCTCCAATTGCTTCTAATTGTTCCTTGAATTGAGAAACCCTAGAGAAATAGTCATGGATTGTTTCTCCTTTCTGCATCCTTGTACTTTTGAGTTGGGTTCTCATATTCATCTTTTGGTTGATGTTCTTTCCTTCATACATTTTGGTTAGGGCATCAAACATTTCTTTTGGATTATTCTTAGAGGACACTTGAGGGATCAAGTGATCTTTAATGGAATCTGCAATGATCATTTTGGCCCTAACCATATCCTTCTTGTACTTTGCTTTGGCTACTTCTTCTACGGGTTCTGGTACATTTTCTTTTATGAATTTTGCTAGGTCATTCTCTTTAAGAATGAGTCCAATTTTGTACTTCCAGGCACCGAAGTTTTCCACACCTTCTAACTTGTCAACAAGCTTAGCGCTTGCAGACATCTTGACCTGGAGCTAAGAAAATGACCAAAAATTGAAAGTGCTCAGAAAGTGATTCTGAACTCACCAGGAGATGCGTTGGGTTGAGGCGAGTAGGTTGGCTCTGTCATATTTCAAAAATTTCAAGTTTTACCCCTTGAAACTTGACCTGCGAAAATCTCAACTGGTACTTATGGTACTGGTTCTGGTTTTCTCGTTTTCTGGTTTTTTTTGTACCAGTCAAAACTAGGGTTTGACTTTTTTGAGGTTCTGGCCACTGAAAAGGTGTGCTCAAGCTGCCAATGAGTTCGCTAGGCTAGGGCACACTTCCCTAGATGGTTTTTAGTCAAAAATTCCATTCCAATAAAAAGCCCTAATTTTCTTGTACGACAAAAGTGGCGTTTTTGGTTACCCAGTGAAAGGTCATCTCTTCAGTTTAGCTCTGAAACCATGTTAAGCTTTAATGTTTTTCAAAGATAATAGCACAAATAGGATCACTGAGAGAAACACAATCAAAAGGTACACAACATTTTATCCCGGGAAACCCTCATGGGGGAGAAAACCCAACAAAAACTTCCTTAATATAGATTGTCAATACAATGCCAAGAGAAAAGACCAAACCACCAAGAATATCCAACACTAAGTATGTGCCCCTCTCTTCTCCTCCTTCTAATTGAAGCTTCCTTCAAAACAGGCGCACTAGATGAGTGACTTGAGTGAGTGAGTGAATGAGGCATCTTCCACTCTTATTTATACCGGCTGGAAGGCACTAGGGTTATGTCCTTTCATCAAGCAGGGCCGACTTCTCCAACTAGTGGTTAAAACCACTTTAATTAGCCCTAGGGGTCGACTTTACAATCAACACCATATAACCATGGTTTGACCAATCCACAAAAGGGGATTTGGTCGTATACAAAGCCCAACATGATCAATCCACAATACGGGATTTGATCTATAAGAAAATAACTCAATTATAATTCGAATATTCTTCATAGTTACAATATTTCAATAGCCTACACTTCACACTTGTGCATTTAAAAAACATGAGCGATGATAGGTCAAGTGATTGAGGGAGGGAGCTCATATGGAAATATGAGTCGTCCTCCACCTACTTTGAGCAATGGACCTCATTTATTGTTCGCACGATTTGATTGTTCTTCAATGATATTACTTGCAATTTAATGGATAAAAACTGAATCGAAGGCATTGATATATTAAGGGTCATTGAAACATTAGGGGATAATGGCAGTTAAAAATTCCCCATTTTCGATCAAAACCCCTGCATTTATGGAAGCGGCGTATTTTTCCATAACATTGACCTCGTTGTTGAGCTCTAGCCTGACATAAAAGAGCTTTATCCTGTCAAATTGAGTTATCGCCCGTCTAATTCTCTTAATTATGCCCTGAATTTTGATTCCTCTCGGGGTGGACAGATTCATGGTTGCACGAATGATGATCATAGAGTCCCCAAAAACCATTAAATCTTGGATTCCTTGCTCTATTTCCATGATGAGCCCACGCCATAGAAAATAAGATTCAACAAGATTGTTCAATATTTCCTCTAGTCCCCACTCATATTGTTTGATTTGCTTCCCCCTAGGATCATGAAGGCTCCCACCCGCACCTACTGCCCCCGGATAAAAAATTGGACATGGGGGTAGGCTTTGATCCACTTAAGTGTGCACAAGTCACGAGACCATCTAATGCAATCTCTCCAGGTGCAACCACACATTCAACCACTACCTCAACGTGTCCACGTGGCTTCAAGAAAGCCCTCACGAGAATTGAACCTTGCCCACAAGTGAAAAACTCCTCGCTCCTCGTCAATGGATCCAACCCCTTTGAGCATCTCAATTGTTCTCCATTAATCAATGGTCTCTTTCATTCAAAATTTCAGGGATTTTCTATTCGAAACAATGATATCTATATACTAGATTTGATCGGTTGGCTAGTGATCAATCATTAGTGAGTTATTTGCATTTAAATAATGAGTCGAGCATTTGGCATGTGTTCGCCACATAGAGAAGTGTTGCTTGGCATGTGGCTACCACATGGAGTGTTTAGTGTGCATTTGAATGTGTCTACATATTCTTGGCACATGTTGGGTACATTACTTAGAAAATTGGCATATGTTACATAGAGCACGGTGTTTGGCATATGTTGGCATGTGCCTGAAGTGCATTTGGCATATGTCTACTGTAGTGTCCCCAAGGCCGAGCCCCGTAGTGAACCATGTTCTGAAAAGAATTGTAATTATGATTTATAGGCTGGTGAGCCGAGTTCTTATAAGCTGGAGGCTTATGTGTTATTAGGCCAGGGAGCCTAAGTGTTGAAGGCCAGGAGCCTGCTGTTGTACTTGTATGTATGCAGAACATTTAATAAAATATAAACACCGCCAGGTGCAGACCAACCACGATGAATGAGTGAAGGGGGACTGAGCATCCACAGAGTGGGCAAGGAATTAGGGGCTGGAAGGTGGGAAAGGGGCTAAGTGTTGAGCCTAAGGGGGCTTAAGCCTAGGAATAATATTTTATTATTATTCCAAAAGAACATGTGCCATTTATGTTTTATCCTAAGTTCCTAACCATGAGAAAGGTAATGCATGCCGAGGAACGCCTGCAGTTTCAAGGGTGACAAGTGTCCACCCTAATGCATGCAAATAAAACAGACGAGGTAAGCCGTGAAGGCGCTCGCTCCTCCATTCCACCCGACTGTCTGAACATGAACGGTCTGACCTCTGTAAGAATACCCGGGGGTGCAACCCTGAAAGCCGAAAAGCCTGTGTTGATTTCGGAGATAGTTGGTACATCTTTTGTCTGAACAGTTGGAGCCTATGTGTGGAATCTCTGCACACCTCGTGCAATCCCAAAACCAGAACCGTGAAGACTATCCCGTGTTTGTTGAACCAGTTTGGGAAGCCTGTGTCTGTGTTCCCAATTGACTGTTGTGGCCACGCAGCGCTGGACTGCACGGGGCTTACTGGCCAGTGTAAGTCTGTGTCGAACCTGTGTGAAACCTCTCTCCAGGTGAGGGAGGTGATTGTTGTTGGAAGAGGCAGGTTGTCAGGCCTGTGAGCAACTCTTTCCAGGAGAAAGAGTTTGTTGGAAAGTGGTTTCTTCCAGAGAGTGTCCAGCACCAGCTTCAGGCTCTGAGACTTCCTGATCCGACCTGTTGCCGAGACCAAGAGAGGGAGGTGTAGCACCGATGGACTGTGCTTGTGAAGGTGTATACTCCCGGGCGGAACAGGCATGTGGGGAATGAGAGTTTGGGAGTAGTGGGCTTAAGTTGGCATCTTGGGAAGAATTCTTCCAGTCATTTTGTGTTGTTTTCCCTGTAACCTCAGCCTAGCCTAGGATTCCTTGCCTTGGGGTGGAGCTTAGTCCCAGCGCGGGGGTGACCCACTGTTGAGCTGATGAGCAGTGTGGTCTAAGGCTGGGAGGTTCGTGGAAGGCATGGACTTGGTTGGTGAAACTGCCACTGTTGCAAAGATAAGTATTTGATTATGCTTTAATCATGTTTTGCATGACTGTGCTGCTTATGTATCATGTTTTCCGTTGTGTATATGAATTAATATGAAAAGCTAATTGCTTGTTGATTATGGCAGTAATTCATATGAATACTTTGTGTTGAATGTGTTTATTGTTTAAATGCATGTGGGTTAAACAACACCTGTATGAGTTATGTACAAAGTGGTGTTATAGTCTTCTTTTAAGAGCGATTAAACCTTCGTAGCGGAAATGGGTGTGCTACAAATTGGTATCAGAGCGCGAATAAGCCCAGAGTTCCGAAATGGGTGTGCTACAAATTGGTATCAGAGCCAAGGTTTCGACACTGAGCCTAGATGGGCCAGTGGAGCGGTCTTTGGACCAAGAATGCGAGGGGAAATTGGGTCTGGAAGGCCAATTTCGTACCCTGGTTTGCTCCAAAATGTCAAGGAGTTACTTGACGAGTTTTAAAGCTCAGGAGGTATAGCGGTGTTATGAAACCGCAGCCAGTGTGGTATGAGTCCACAGGGAGAGAGGACTCCACATCGGTGGTGTAGGAGCTCTAGGATCTGTTTGGGAGGGAAGGCGAACCCTTGTGACCGTCAGATCTGAAAAGGTTGCACGGGGTTTAAAGCCCTTTTGATATTGCACATGAGTATGGAAATCATGATACGCGAAATTCCGATTTAGTCAGGACCGTCCATCTCGAAGGGACAGGTGGTGATAATAAAGAGCCCGTCGGCATTTCGCATGTCGAAATATCGGGGTATCGGCATTCGTGAAATCAGGAGTCACGATGACAGGAGGTCGGGAATTTTCATGGTAAAAGTCCCGGGAACGATCCGAGTCGTCCATTTGTGGGGACACGTGGCGAAGATCGAGTGACCCATCGGTATATCGGCAACCGGGGTTTTGAGTTGACATAGAACTTTGTCATCGGGGAATCGCAAGTTGCGAAATCCCGAGATTGGGAGCCCATCGGCATATCGGGGTTCGGCGTTTTGCGAATCCTGAAGACAAGGCACCCGGAGCATTAAAAATCACGAAATAGCGAGAAGCGGCGAGGACCGTCCATTCTTGGGGATGCATGGCCGAGATCGGGGCATTCGAGAAAGTTCCGGAAGGAGAGTCATCCATCAGGAAAGCGGGGTTCGGGGAATCGCGAATCCTGAGGACATATGTGCTTCGGCATTGGAAAGTCTGAAACCCCGATAGAGAGGTATGACTATGGTCATATAAGGGGAGGTCGTGTGAACCACAAGTCTAGCCCGGAGGGCTAACGGGAGTTAGAGCGCATCGACGTTTGGAAGCCCAAAATGCCGAAAGGATCTGCGCCATAAATCTGAGAAAGATCTGACCATTGGATTTTTTTCTTGGAATGGATGTGGACACATGGAGATGTACCACGTGCCAGTGGGTCGAGAAGAGAAGCGAGAGAGGTGGGACCCGATGACGTCGTTAAAAAGCGACGTGGGGCCTCATGAACGTACCACATGCCACGATGATGAAGGGCGACAGCTGTGCTGTGGGCCGGAGGATAAAGTAATTCGTGATATAAGGGCATGAGAGCTGGACATTGAAACTCGCGAAGTAGCAAGAACGAGAAGAGAGAAGTCAACATCGCTTCTCGGGGTTTCGTGAAAGGGAGGTACCAGGGTTGGATGCCACAGCTCACAAAGGTGCGAGTAGCGAAGAGTGCTAGCACTTAGTCCGAGACTACGGTCATGCGTAGCAGACCCTAGCGAGGAGAGAGCCATACCCTTATCGCATCTTGGGTATCGGCGTTTGGAGGAATGAGCCGAAGGTTTTCGACTCACGAACTCGTGAGATCGCGAGTTGCGAAAAGGGTGACTTGGGTTACGAATATTTAACTGTCAGACCTTTGTGGACTGAGAATTCCGA
The DNA here is from genome assembly GCA_009831015.1 of Picea engelmannii. NCBI lineage: Eukaryota > Viridiplantae > Streptophyta > Pinopsida > Pinales > Pinaceae > Picea > Picea engelmannii. The sequence continues at coordinate 413,145 of ML780121.1, forward strand.
AGTTCCGAAGTCCCAGAAATTGCAGAACCGAACGCGAGCTCAAAGAAAAACTTGATTAAATCAAAATGTCTTTTGTTATTGCTCGTATTGGCTTATAAATGTTATGGATTGTTCCAAAGGAGTAATGACCTGACAAACTTCGAATTTAATTGCACAGTGCGTGTGCAGAGTTCAACAGAGGACAGGACTCCAATTAACCAACGCCGAGTATGGAGTGGGGAAAGGTGCAGATTACCCCCGAAATAGAAGATGAACAGGAAGGAAAGGATGTTAACCTGGGAATCGAAGGATCGAACTCCAATGGGCATGGAAAAGAGAAGGATAAGGAGGGACACATAATGAAAATCATTGAAGGATTGCAAAGAGAGGCCCAGGCTCGCCGAGCTGATAGCCGAAAACTCATGAAAGTCGGGGATCGGCAGGGTGCATTAAACTTAAAATTTTTGAAGAGCCTAGAAAGAATAGAGAAGAAACTCGAGAAGGGAAGAGACTCAAGTACGACGGAGAGTCGCAGAACCCATGGGAGAAGAAGTAAGTCGAGGAGTGGTAGCCAACATCTTAGTCGCTCCCAAAGACATTCTGACAAGAAGACACACAGTAGTTCAAGCCCGTCCCCTACCAGAAAACATCGAAAATCTGGAAGGGAGGAATTGAAAGGAGAGATGAACAAGATTAAGCCTCCAACATTCGATGGAGAACATAAGAAGGAGGAAGATGCCGAGACATGGTTGTTGGGCATGAAGAAATACTTTCAACTGCAGAATTATTCTGCCCGTGCAGAAGGAAGAATTGCAATGTACCAATTGAAAGGAAAAGCATCCATGTGGTGGAATCAGTTTGTACAGGTGCAGCGCATCAGAGAGAAAGAGGTCACTTGGAAGGAATTTAAGAGGTATTTCGAGAAGAAATACCTAACTAAAAGATACTATGACAGAAAGATGAAGGAGTTCTTCGAACTCAAGTTGGGCCGTATGACCATTGATGAATATGAACAAAGTTTCCTAGAACTACTGAAGTATGTTCCATTCATCAAAGATGAGGCTGTCAAGATTCAGAGATATCTGAGTGGACTGCCACCTTCCATGAGTGACAAGATTCAATATGATGACCCTAAGACCATGAAAGAAACAATAAGAAAGGCGAAATGCTTGTATGAATAGCAAGGAGAAAGGCCTATCCTTCGGAAGGCTTGGAATGATCAAAGGAAGTTTAAGAAGGAACAAAGGCAGAAGGGAAACAAGCCTTCCTTTTTCAGAAACAGTTTTCAGGGACAGCCATAGTTTAGAGAGCCGAGAAGGACTGAAGAGGGAGCACAAAGACAGAGACTGACGCCCATTCAGTGTTGGGGCTGTCAAGGAAACCACAAGTACAAAGATTGTCCCCATAAAAATGGTAAAGCGAGAACTGTACATACCGTTCAACAAGCTGAAACAGTGGAGGATATGGGCAGCAGAATGTCGAGGATCTACGCAGCCCTGGATAACAAGCAAGCAGAATTTCAATCGCACATGATTGAAGTGGAAGGTACAATCAACAACCGACCACTTGTTATTTTAATTGATTCAGGGGCTAGCCATAGTTATGTAGATTCTAGAGTGGTGGAAAGTTTGCATCTAACGAGGAGCAAACATGAGAAGTCTTGGTTAGTGCAGTTGGCCACAGGGACCAAGAGGAAGGTCACTGAATTGGTTAAGTCTTGTTCAGTGGACATCAAAGGAATGAACACTGAGGCTGAATTGAACATTCTGCCTTTAGGCTCATACGATTGCTTAATTGGGATGGACTGGTTGGACCAGCACCATGCCCTTCTGGATTGTCGTAACAAGAGGTTCACATGCCTGAACGAAGAGGGAAATCAGGTAACAGTCAAAGGAATTCCCAGAGCCGTGGCTGTGAGGGAAATCTCAGCCATGCAGCTGAAGAAATGTTACCAGAAAGGCTGTCAATTATTTGCAGCTCGGGTGGAAGAAGCATCCCAAGATGTAGTATCGACACCACGAAGTACTCCAAGAATTCAAGGACATATTTCAGGAGGTACCTGGACTACCTCCGAAGAGGGACATCGATTTTTCTATAAATTTGATGCCTAGAGCAGCTCCAGTTTCAAAGGCTCCTTATAGAATGAGTACACCAGAACTGAAAGAGTTGCAATTGCAGCTCGAAGAGCTACTAAAGAAAGGTTACATTCGCCCCAGTGTGTCACCTTGGGGAGCCCCGGTCCTATTCGTGAAGAAGAAAGATGGGACGTTGAGGTTGTGCATTGATTTTCGGCAGTTGAATAAGGTCACTGTCAAGAACAAATATCCTCTGCCAAGAATTGATGATCTTTTTGATCAGTTGAAGGATGCGAAAATATTTTCGAAAATAGATCTCCGATCAGGATATCACCAAGTGAGAATAAAGGATGAGGACATCAGCAAGACCGCCTTTAGAACAAGGTATGATCATTATGAGTTCACAGTGGTGCCGTTTGGATTGTCCAACGCACCTGCTGTTTTCATGTGCTTAATGAATGAAGTGTTTAGAGATTATTTGGACAAGTTTGTCATAGTCATCCTGGACGATATCTTGGTGTATTCCAAGACAGAGGAAGAACATGAACAACACCTAAGAATGGTGTTGCAGGTGTTGAGAGAACACCAGTTGTACGCAAAACTGAGCAAGTGCTCATTTTACCAAAGGCAGATCCATTACTTGGGACATATAATATCTGAAGAAGGATCGTTGTGGATCCCGAAAAGGTACAGGCCATTCGAGAATGGCCAACGCCAAGGAATGTGGCAGAAGTTAGATCTTTTATGGGTCTGGCAGGCTACTATAGGAGGTTTATAGCCGGATTCTCAAGGATAGCCCATTCTATCACTTCCTTGCAAAGGAAGGGGAAGAAGTTCCAGTGGACTGAAGAATGTGAGCAGCTTCCAGCGATTGAAGCAGCTGCTAACTAATGCTCCAATCTTGAAGATTGCAGATCCAAACAAGGATTACGTAGTGTGCACAGATGCATGTAAGGAGGGGTTGGGAGGAGTTCTCAGCCAAGAGGGATTTGTAGTTTGTTATGAATCCCGAAAGTTGAAGGAACATGATAAGAATTATGCCACTCACGATTTAGAGCTGGCAGCAATCGTCCACGCCTTGAGGAAATGGAGACATTACCTCATGGGCAAGAGATTCGAGTTGAGGACAGACCATAATGGTCTGAAGTATTTATTTGATCAGCCGACCTTAAATGCCAAACAAATCAGATGGCTGGAGTTTCTGTGCAAATATAACTTTGATATCAAGCATATCAAAGGGAAAGAAAATAAGGTGGCTGATGCACTCAGCAGAAAAGTGCATGAATTACATGCTACAGCCATTAGCATGTACCAGACTGAGATGAAAGACAGAATTTTGGAAGCTGCAAATGTTGATTTGCAGTACAAAAA
>ML780121.1:416619-426656 GCA_009831015.1 Picea engelmannii
CCGACTTCTCCAACTAGTCGTTAAAACCACTTTAATTAACCCTAGGGGCCAACTTTAAAATCAACACCATATAACCATGGTTTGACCAATCCACAAAAGGGGATTTGGTCTTATACAAAGCCCGACATGATCATTTCACAAAAGGGGATTTGATCTATAAGAAAATAACTCAATTATAATTAAAATATTCTTCGCAGTTACAATATTTCAACACTCCCCCTTAACAAGAAGGGTATTTTACTGACATAACCCAATACAACATCATCATCAGAAGAAAAAGAGGACAGCATCATCATCACCATCTGAAACATTGAATGGCACATCTATAAATCATTGGAAGTTTTCCTCATCATCAATAACATCATCTTTCACAGCATGGAGTTGGAGTGGCATCATCATCATCTACATCAACATCAATTAGTATAACAGTAATACAACATCATCAATCAGTACAACACTGATACAGCATCATCATCAACATCACGAGGTTGATACAACATCATTATCAACAACATGAGGATGATATAACATTGTCAGCATGAGGTTGATACAACATCATCAACATCATCAGCTCGAGGTTGAGATAACAACATCATCAACATCATCAGCACGAGGCTGAGATAACAACATTATCAACATCATCAGCACGAGGCTGAGATAATAACATCAGCAGCACAAGGCTGAGATAACATCATCATCATCATATGGCAACAGAATGAGGCAGGTGCAATAACAACATTTTGTGGTACTCTGACAGACCATCCTTACCGGACCTTCAGGATCTGCCTAGGAATCAAAAGATTCCCTAGGATATAAAATCATAACGGAGCTACCACGCGGTACTCTGACAGATCATCCTTATCGTACCTTCGAGATATTTCCAGGAATCATAAGATTCCCTAGGATATAAAATCTTAACAAAGCTACCACTATTGACCACAACTAGCATATACATGCACAGGTACTCTCACAGACTATCCTTACCGGACCTTCGGGATCTGTCCAAGGATGATTAGTCCCCTGGGATATAAAATCCTAACTGAGCTATCTGATGTTGGTCAGGATACCATAGTATCATCAACATCACTCCCCCTTTCGAGGGAGGCCCTTTCGAACTACACCAAGCTTGTCTCGAAAGTACTCAAACTTCACACTAGACAGAGGCTTGGTCAACACATCTGCAACCTTATCATTTGTGCCAACATATTGGAGCTTTATAGCTCCCCTCTACACCATATCACGAATGTAGTGATACCAGATCTCTATGTGCTTCGACTTATCATGCAACACAGGGTTCTCCATCATCTTTATGCAACTCTAGTTATCACATAAAATCAAGGTGGCTTCCATCTCCAAATCGAATAGAGTTGTCAACAACTTCCGAAGCCATATGGCTTCACAATTGGTTGAACATGATGCAATGTATTCCGCTTATGTCGTGCTAAGAGAAATGTTGGATTGCTTCCTACTCTGCCATGAAGTCATGGCTGACCCCAGACTGAACCATCCTAAAGTGTTCTTTCTATCAGAAACACTTCCAGCCCAATCTAAATCAGTATAACCAAACACTCTGAAGTCATGATCTCCAGTGTAACTAAGAAGATATTCCAACGTACCCTTAAGGTATCTCATCACATGTTTTGCAGTTACAAGGTGAACATATCTGGGCTCTACCAGATATTGACTCAAGGTGTTGACAGCAAAAAATATATATGCCTTGGTATTCGTCAGATACATCAATGAACCGATAATTTGTCTATACAAAGTAGCATTAACCAATTCTGACGAAGTATCTACCAGGAGCTTCAACTTTGTTTCCATGGGTGTGTTCATGGCTTTACATTCCAACATGTCATACTTGGTTAAGGAAGATCTTCTCTGGGCTCTACCAAACTTCAAAACCTAAGAAATAATGCAGTAAGCCTAGGTATTTCATCTCAAACTTTGCAGCGAGTTTCTTCTTACAATCTGTGATGAGCTTTTCTTCTCTAGTTAAGAATAATTCATCCACATACAGCAGCAATATAACTAGCTCATCATTCATAACCTTGAAGTAAAGGTTAGAATCAGCTTTACTCTTGGTAAAGCCCAAGCTCGTCAGGAAACTATCAATTCTACCATACCAAGTTCTGGGAGCTTGCTTCAACCCATACTGAGCTTTCTTCAATCTGCAGACATGAGTCTTTTTGTCTCCAACTCCAAACCCTTGTGGTTGTTTAATATACACTTCTTCTTCAATAACACCATTCAAGAAGGTTGTTTTCACATCCGTCCGATGTAACTTCCACTTCATCTTGGCTACAAGAGCTATGATTGTTCTAATAGAAGTGTATCTAGCTACAGAAGGAAACGTCTCTTCATAATCAATTCCTTCCTTTTGAGAAAAACCACGAGCTATAAATCTTGCTTTATATTTTTTAATACTCTCGTCTACAACATGTTTTATCTTGTATAACCATTTGGAAGATACCACATCTTTGTTCTTTAGTTAGGAAACTATTTCCCATACATCATTCTTTATAATGGACTGGTATCTTCTATCATGACATCCACCCATTCTTTCTTTTGAATGGCTCCTTCAAAGGAAGTAGGCTCCTTATCTATGAGATCACACATCAAGGTCATATAACTGGAGAATGGCTTAGGTTTCTTGCTTTGTCTCATGGTTCCTTCCGGGGCAACATACTTCTCTCCATCTTGAATAAGTTCCCTTGCCCAAACTGGCTTTCTCTTGTGGGAGATCGTCCTCTGGGGAGGTTCTTGAGATTTTATCATATCATGATCTTCTGGAATCTCATCATCAGGGGTAACTGTGACTTCATTCACAGGTTCTGCAACTCTGGGTGCTACAGGTTCTTCTTCATATACTTCTTCAAGCTGGCACTTCCTTGATCTTTAAGTGTTGCATCTTCATCAAAGGTTACATCTCTATTGATCTCAATAGGATGGTAACCTGGTGTGTAAATTATGAACGCCTTAGAGATCGTCATCTGGGGAGGTTCTTGAGATTCTATCATATCATGATCTTCTAGAATCTCATCATCATGGGTAATTGCGACTTCTTTCACAGGTTCTACAACTCTGGTAGCTACAGGTTCTTCTTCATATACTTCTTCAAGCTGGCACTTCCTTGATCTTTCAAGTGTTGCATCTTCATCAAAGGTTACATCTATGTTCATCTCAATATGATGGTAACCTAGTATGTAAATTCTGAAGGCCATAGAGACCTCACAGTATCCAACAAATATTCCCTTCTTTTATGAAGGGTCAAGGTTAGTTCTCCTTTCTTTTAGAATGTGTACAAACACTGGACAACCAAATATCTTGAGATGGCTTCTTTTTGGCTTCTTTTTGGAGAACATTTCTTCGGGGGTTTTGAATCCAAGTGCACTATGAGATAATTTGTTTTGGACATAAATTATTGTTCTTGTTGCTTCATCCCATAAGTGCATTGGAAGATCTTGATTGTGGATCATAGTCTTCACTGCTTCCATTATTGTTATATTATTTCTTTCTACTACACCATTCTGTTGAGGATTATAGGGAGTGCTAAGCTCCCTCTTAATCCCGACATCTCTGCAAAAGCTTCCAAATTCTTTTGAGGTGTATTCTCCTCCATTATCCGACCTGAGTATCTTGATTTTTCTTTTGAAGAGATTTTCTACCAAGGCTTTGAATTCCTTGAACTTTCTGAGTACTTTATCTTTTGATTTCAAGAAATAAACCCAAGTCTTGCGAGAATAATCATCAATAATTGTCACATAGTATGCATACCCACTTAGAGAGGTTGATGGCATTGGGCCACATACCTCTGAGTGGATGAGCTCCAAGATTCCTTTTGCTTTACTGTCGCTCTTTGGGAAAGGATTCTTTAAGTTCTTTCCTTGGGCACATCTTTTGCTTACACCTACATGATCAACCTTAAACTTTGGTAGACCTCTGACTGTCTTGCTTACATATGGTAAGGCTTTGTAGTTGATGTGAGCTAATCTCCTATGCCAAAGTTCACATGGACTCTCAGTGGAGTGAGTCAAGGTTGCATCTAACTGACCTTTTAACTTATACAAGCCACCTTCTTCTATTCCAATAACAATTGCATCTTCTATGGTTTTTCCTTTAGGCCACATAAGAACTTCTCCATCTATGAATGCAACCCTGAATCCTTTTTTATCTAAAGCTTATATAGAAAGTAGGTTCTTTGTCAAACCTTGAACATAGAGGAGATCCTTCATCTTCATCGGAGTTCCTGAATCTAGTTTGTAAGTGGATTCTCCCATTCCTTTGATAGGGTACTAATAGTCATCTCGAAGTGAGTCTTTCTAGTGAAAGTCATTTTTTGTAAGGCCAGAGACAATGTCACTATAACCTGTATGAAGCACCATTGTCTATGAGTCAAGTATCCTCTCCAGGTGTCATAGATCCTGAGAAGGAAGAAAATAAAACATAGTCTTCAATCTTTTCTTTAGTCATCTTTGTAGGTGGCTCATCTTCTTGAACTGCATGGGCATGATGTCTTTTGTTGTTTCTCTTCTTGTATTATTCCCTCTTCTGGTAGGACAATTCTTAGCAATGTGTCCCAACTTATCACAATGATAACATTGATAAGAGGATAAATATCTCTTCTTTGTCCCTTCTGATATTTTTGGAATCTCCTTGGACAGTGAGATTCTTTATGGGAGTGTGTGAATCTCTTTCGAGAGTGAGATTCCTTATGAAGATGGGTCTCCTTTTGGAAATGGGACCTCTGCTTTCCTCCTTTAGTATGAGCAGCTAAGGCTTGATCTTCATCCCTTAATAGTACGGCTTCTCAATTGGCTACTCTTGTTTCTTCTTGAACACATTCTTCCCATAAGCTATCAAAATGGAGTTTTTATATTCTTGCACAAATAGATTAGATGAATGCATCCCAAAGTCTTGTGAGACCACTAAGAGTTGTCATTATAAGTTCATCTTCATCTAGGTTGTCTCCAATTGCTTCTAATTGTTCCTTGAATTGAGAAACCCTAGAGAAATAGTCATGGATTGTTTCTCCTTTCTGCATCCTTGTACTTTTGAGTTGGGTTCTCATATTCATCTTTTGGTTGATGTTCTTTCCTTCATACATTTTGGTTAGGGCATCAAACATTTCTTTTGGATTATTCTTAGAGGACACTTGAGGGATCAAGTGATCTTTAATGGAATCTGCAATGATCATTTTGGCCCTAACCATATCCTTCTTGTACTTTGCTTTGGCTACTTCTTCTACGGGTTCTGGTACATTTTCTTTTATGAATTTTGCTAGGTCATTCTCTTTAAGAATGAGTCCAATTTTGTACTTCCAGGCACCGAAGTTTTCCACACCTTCTAACTTGTCAACAAGCTTAGCGCTTGCAGACATCTTGACCTGGAGCTAAGAAAATGACCAAAAATTGAAAGTGCTCAGAAAGTGATTCTGAACTCACCAGGAGATGCGTTGGGTTGAGGCGAGTAGGTTGGCTCTGTCATATTTCAAAAATTTCAAGTTTTACCCCTTGAAACTTGACCTGCGAAAATCTCAACTGGTACTTATGGTACTGGTTCTGGTTTTCTCGTTTTCTGGTTTTTTTTGTACCAGTCAAAACTAGGGTTTGACTTTTTTGAGGTTCTGGCCACTGAAAAGGTGTGCTCAAGCTGCCAATGAGTTCGCTAGGCTAGGGCACACTTCCCTAGATGGTTTTTAGTCAAAAATTCCATTCCAATAAAAAGCCCTAATTTTCTTGTACGACAAAAGTGGCGTTTTTGGTTACCCAGTGAAAGGTCATCTCTTCAGTTTAGCTCTGAAACCATGTTAAGCTTTAATGTTTTTCAAAGATAATAGCACAAATAGGATCACTGAGAGAAACACAATCAAAAGGTACACAACATTTTATCCCGGGAAACCCTCATGGGGGAGAAAACCCAACAAAAACTTCCTTAATATAGATTGTCAATACAATGCCAAGAGAAAAGACCAAACCACCAAGAATATCCAACACTAAGTATGTGCCCCTCTCTTCTCCTCCTTCTAATTGAAGCTTCCTTCAAAACAGGCGCACTAGATGAGTGACTTGAGTGAGTGAGTGAATGAGGCATCTTCCACTCTTATTTATACCGGCTGGAAGGCACTAGGGTTATGTCCTTTCATCAAGCAGGGCCGACTTCTCCAACTAGTGGTTAAAACCACTTTAATTAGCCCTAGGGGTCGACTTTACAATCAACACCATATAACCATGGTTTGACCAATCCACAAAAGGGGATTTGGTCGTATACAAAGCCCAACATGATCAATCCACAATACGGGATTTGATCTATAAGAAAATAACTCAATTATAATTCGAATATTCTTCATAGTTACAATATTTCAATAGCCTACACTTCACACTTGTGCATTTAAAAAACATGAGCGATGATAGGTCAAGTGATTGAGGGAGGGAGCTCATATGGAAATATGAGTCGTCCTCCACCTACTTTGAGCAATGGACCTCATTTATTGTTCGCACGATTTGATTGTTCTTCAATGATATTACTTGCAATTTAATGGATAAAAACTGAATCGAAGGCATTGATATATTAAGGGTCATTGAAACATTAGGGGATAATGGCAGTTAAAAATTCCCCATTTTCGATCAAAACCCCTGCATTTATGGAAGCGGCGTATTTTTCCATAACATTGACCTCGTTGTTGAGCTCTAGCCTGACATAAAAGAGCTTTATCCTGTCAAATTGAGTTATCGCCCGTCTAATTCTCTTAATTATGCCCTGAATTTTGATTCCTCTCGGGGTGGACAGATTCATGGTTGCACGAATGATGATCATAGAGTCCCCAAAAACCATTAAAACTTGGATTCCTTGCTCTATTTCCATGATGAGCCCACGCCATAGAAAATAAGATTCAACAAGATTGTTCAATACTTCCTCTAGTCCCCACTCATATTGTTTGATTTGCTTCCCCCTAGGATCATGAAGGCTCCCACCCGCACCTACTGCCCCCGGATAAAAAATTGGACATGGGGGTAGGCTTTGATCCACTTAAGTGTGCACGAGTCACGAGACCATATAATGCAATCTCTCTAGGTGCAACCACACATTCAACCACTACCTCAACGTGTCCACGTGGCTTCAGAAAAGCCCTCACGAGAATTGAACCTTGCCCACAAGTGAAAAACTCCTCGCTCCTCGTCAATGGATCCAACCCCTTTGAGCATCTCAATTGTTCTCCATTAATCATTGGTCTCTTTCATTCACAATTTCAGGGATTTTCTATTCGAAACAATGATATCTATATACTAGATTTGATCGGTTGGCTAGTGATCAGTCATTAGTGAGTTATTTGCATTTAAATAATGAGTCGAGCATTTGGCATGTGTTCGCCACATAGAGAAGTGTTGCTTGGCATGTGGCTACCACATGGAGTGTTTAGTGTGCATTTGAATGTATCTACATATTCTTGGCACATGTGGGGTACATTACTTAGAAAATTGGCATATGTTACATAGAGCACGGTGTTTGGCATATGTTACATAGAGCACGGTGTTTGGCATGTGTTGGCATGTGCCCGAAGTGCATTTGGCATATGTCTACCTATTCTTGGCACATGTGGGGCACATTACTTGGGGAGTTACACTTTTCTATTCTTGGACATTTCACATGCATAGATCCCTCTTTATTCTAATAAAGGAGATGGACAGTGCATTAACAAACAAGTATTCATTGTCATTATTATTTCAATGTTAATGAGAGATTATGTCATAGTGGCTATAGCTTTCTAGTTTGCTGGTTTTGATTTGCAGATTTAGTATTCCTCGGATCTACTCTCGTTCACTTGTTGGATTGATCTGAAATTCAAATATGCAGTGTCTACATGCCTAATCTATACCCCTGTGCTTTCAATTTTTAAAATCTGAAGTTTTGTTTCTGTTTTTTAATATTTTTAGTTTCAGCTGTGGGGTAAAATCTGAGTGCAGATCTAAAACATTTAACAATGCTAAACATGCATAGAAAATTTCATAACTACAATGCATACTCAATTACCATGATGTCCTTTCTAAGATTACCAAGGGGGTATTGGTGAGCTCCCATTGCATGCTTCACTTCATAAATAAATGGGAGGAAGCGAAACAAAGAACATATGGTTCATAGTGCACAAAGGATTACGTTATTTTTTGCCACAAATCATTTTTGTTTGCTCTTTCATGTTCCCTGATGGATTGCTGACAACATAAAAGTTTAATACTTCAATAATACCAACTGTGTTTAAACAATCAAATAATATATTCAAGTATTCTCTGTGCCTTTCCATTTCCTTTATGCCCAGTAATCAGGACCAGTTCAATCATTTTTGTCGAAATTGTGTAGCAAAAATCGCTCTGGCAACTTTACAGTTACTTTATTTTATAGAGATAATAGCATACAACGCGAAATGTTACAGCTCTAAAAAGAAGTCAAGCGATTCCTTTCCATTAATCTACAATGTGGTAAAACAAATTCCATACTTCCATCCACTAAAACTCTTTCCTTATTTTTAACAAAGTTTTGTTTGCACTACCTCGCACTTGTGGCTTAATTATTCAAAGCAATATTCTTGTTAATATCCAAGTTTTACAGATTCTTTTAAAATATCAAAAATCTAATTTGCACTACTGACACTAGTTACATTTACATACAAGAACCTGAAACACATAAAGCAAAGTTTTGAACTCTAAAATTCAAATATTATACCTTAAGAAACAAATATAGCAGATTCAACTTACATCATTATTCACAACTCAGGCAACTAAACTGATTTAAGTTAATCTGACTCAAACTCTTCAGAGAATAAATCAGGATCAATCACCGATATTTGCTTCAGCTAAAAGACACTTACTTCTTGATTAGTAACACCAGTGACCAAGTTAGTTGTGAAGAAACAATCAGAGACCCAGAAAATGTCACTATGGCACATTAATTACCTGAATGGACTGCAGCATATCTGAAACAGCAATTACCAAGTCACCTGATTTCACCATACCTCTTGCTTTCAGCAAGGCAAAAGTACGGTAAAGGTTACTCTCCATATCCTCTGAGAAATTCAGTCTAAAAGGAATGAGACCCCATTGAAGATTCAGCCGCCGCCTTATAGTTGTTGAGGTAGTGAAGGCAAAAATTGGACAGTCTGGACGACAACTCGACAAAAGGGAGGCCATTTGTCCTTGTTTTGTGTACACAAATATTGCATCGACTGCCAGCTTGTTGGCTAAAACAAAGACAATTTTCAAATTTTAGGTCACAAAACAGAGGTCTCTGTTTACTATCCAGAGGAAAACAATAAATAGCCCAGGTTGTTGCTTCCTTCCAAAATTCATATTTCTTATCATCATGTTTTCCAAATGAAATCAAATGTATGAGATAAATTATGGTATTTGAAATAGATAATTCAGTGCATCAGACATACCCATTTTGGCAGCTGAATTACATATCTCCTCAGAGATGCTATCTGCATAGCGTATGGCAGTATTTGGAAGGTCCATAGATTCATATTCCTTCTCTTCACGCCACCATCGCTCAATGCGAAGGCTTACACTTCTTAGAACAGACAAAGCTTTCTCTGGGTGCGGACCCATAGCTGACTCACCAGAAAGCATCAAAGCATCGGCACGCTGTTTTACTGCTTCGGACACATCAGCAACCTAGACAGCAAAATTGAGAAATTCAAACTATTTCGTGATCTAACAATGTTAAATGAGTTGGAAATTCTATTCAGACCATAACATATATGTTAAAAACTTGACAGTATTGCCATAAAGAGCATCATACTATTATGACCAATGTCACATAGTACATGTTGCCTGTTGGTTAAAACAAAACAAATTATGGAATAAAACTGTAAAGACGACAATACCAAAAAAGATAGGTGAAAAAAGTTAACCTATAATTTAGTTTGTTTTTTAAAATCGAATTCAGAATCATTTTAAAAAAATTTAGCATCTTGATAAGAAACACATAAATTAGAAAAATACTAATAAAGCAAATTAGCATTCCAAACTCTTCTCCATATAGACAGA
>ML780121.1:436670-449970 GCA_009831015.1 Picea engelmannii
TTCGCTAGGAGTTGGCCTAGACGGAGGAGTTGAGGATTAGGTGACAGCACCTTAACTCTCACTTGCCCCCAAGGACACACCGAGTGGATTGAAGATTTCTTCCACGTCTCCCAAAGGTGTGTATAAGGCGGCAACAGAGCCTACTGTGTGTCCCACAGGTGGACATGGGACCCGGTATTATATATGGATTGATTCAGTTATTGCTTGAGGACAAGCAATATTCTAGCAAGGAGGACTGTAATGTCCCCACTTTGGGACATCATTATATTACAGAGTGTTATGATGACCAAGGTTGCCAGATGGAGGTCCGGTTTGCATCGCTCATCTTATTTCATCATTATGATCCATTCCGCGCAGCTTGGCTTTGGTTTCGTTGCATTCCGACGATTTCCGTGATTTTGAGTTATTTTGGGCTATAGGTTAATTAATTCACTAAGGAGGTCATATTGGCCATAATACTTGGAGGAACCTCTTAGTGTAATAGCTCATTAGAATCGGGAGGAACAACACTACAGGATAGGCTAATGAGAAGTGCCTTTCAATGGCCAGGGAAGCCACAAGGAGAGATAAACTATTTTTTAGAGGTAAAAGGGTTAATTAATTAATTAAAGTGATTTAATTAATTAATTAATAATTAAATAAAGTAAAAGTCACTTTGGAGGGACAAGGTGAGCAAGGAGGATAAAAGAGAGATAGGGGCCTCTATTCTCTTATTATGTTGTTTATAATTTGATATCTGGCTTCTTGCTAGTGAGCCCATGCACTTGGGGGTTTTTAGGGTTTTGACTTAACAAACCCTAGATATCAACTCGGTGGTGAAAGATCCCACCTATCTTGATCCGTGCAAGATTCCTCCCTCACCATTCTACATCAGATCTACTCAGCTTCAAAGGGGTTCTACATCAGCCACGGGTTCAAAGAGAGCCAGGGAGCAGCTTCAGGAGGGTTTCCAGCAGGAGGGTGCACCATCTTGAGGAGAAGAGTTCGTTCCAAGCATAGGAGAAGGATTCAGAGCAAACAGACTTCTGGGTATTATTCGTATGGCCTAGGGCGCCTTTCTAGCCTGTTCCGGGGGAGGTTTCCCTGTTATCTTATTTATTGGAGCTCAGTACATGTTCAGAGAGAGGAGGGTGCACCACGGATTAAGTATTCAGTCATTTGGAGGGTCAAATCTCTATCATTCAGCTCGAGACTCTACCAGGGAGTTTCTAGTGGCTCGATCTACAGTTTGGTATCCTTTCTACAGGGTTTGGAGGCCATCTTCATAGAGGCCGAATTTTGAGGTCTTCAATCATCCAGGAGGGCGCAAGCCAATTAGGGGTTTGTATATTTGGAGGGTCATAACTTCACCATTCTACCTGAGACTTCACCAGTGGTCTAGCCTTGGCCCGATCTACACTTCGGGCCATTTCAGAGTGTTTGGAGGCCTCTAGTAGCTAGGCCGAATTGTTGGGTGTATTCAACTTTCCAGCAGGGCACAACTCCTCGAGTTTGGGGTTTGGCACTTCAGAGGGCAGGGATCTCATCTTGGTATTCATCTATTATAACCATGTGGCCTTTGGAGGCTTGTATCTTCTCTTCTTGATCTTGCTTGAGGATTATCTTCATTTTGCTATTAGCTCTTAGCTATATTGTACCAGATCTGTAGATCCATTGTATCAGGGTCGTCTTCTATTATGAATAATATCAAATCTGAGGTATTTTTGGTTATTCCAGATGTTGTTGATCTTGCATCTTGTTGAGGTATGTTCCACTGCTACATCTATTTGATTATTGCTGCAAACACACATAACAACCATCAGTATATACTATAAACCCTGGCGCAACTCTTGAGACTTGAGTCAACAAAGTGTTTGACGAAATGCCACAACCAGAAAACAATTAAAAAATCACATGAAAAACGAAATGTTCTTGGCATCTTGGCTTAGGAACATTACAAGTTCACAGGTAGAATCAATCCATAATTAATCCCCAACAAAATGTCTTTGGCTTCAAAAAGAAAACTTCTAAATTAATTTTGAAATAATTCTCAGTTACAACTCTTCACCATACCCTCTAAAACCAAAATCCCTTTCTAAGTAGCCAGCGTACATATTTATAGAGTAAAAATTCATGCAATTATTGAATAAAACAAAAAAGGACATGCAAATAAAGACCATACAAATCGTTCCTCCACTAGACTTCGAGAGAACTAGGAGTTGTAGCTTTTGCATGCTCCTCATCATACTTTCCCTATTGATTGAATAAATTGTCACACAGAGTTTGATGAGGAAACACATGTAGCTCCTTTGGTAGTCTCAAAATGGGAATCTTCGGCCCAAACCTCTTCATATACTTTTCTATTTTTGGAAAGATGGACTTTAGCCGAGTCGTTGTTCTCACTTCAGTCGTCATGAATTTCTAGAGATGCCCATGCTCCAAGGAGGAGATATTCTTGACCTCTGCTTCACACTTCTCTGCATTCTCCTTAAACTGCTCCATAACTTAAGTAGTTGGACGAAAACCTTCAAGCGAACTAAAACAGGGCAGCTTGCATTGTACAGTGGTGTCCTCTATCAGGTCCTAGATTTTAATGCAGGCCATGTTGATGGTTGGGTAGCATCTGGCAGACATTCTCCCGGGATTAGTCATGGTGATTTGTCCAGTGGAGAATGGCCTAGGCGTAGTCTTCAAAGGACAGAAGACTTGAGGTGCAGACATTCACCCACAAGGGTGTACCTGTGGTGAATGGCTCTGGTAAGCATCGGTCGGACCTTCTCCTAGATTGGGTTGCAAACCAAGGGAGATAGGATACATTTATCACAAGGGTGTACTTGTGGTAAATGGGCCCAAGCATAGTCCTTCCTTGATCATGACAAAGAATGATATGGACTCGAGGTGCTTGAGGTGATTTCCACATGTTAGATAGCATCGAGCTAACATTCATTCACAGGGGTGTACCTGTGGTGAATGGCCCTTGTGTGGTCTTTGTCCTTAGTCATGGTGATTTGACAAGGATGGGTAAAAGACTCGAGGTGCTAGATAGAATTGTGTGGAGAAGGATCATCAACATGGCTGAAGGAAAGCTTTTCTGGTAAAAGAAGAAAACCAAGAAGACAAGTCAAAGGCCATTAAAATATTAAAGAAACCTCGGAAAAGCATTAAATGAATTATTGTGGACAAAAGAAGAAATCGGTACCACAAGTAAATAAAGGTGACTCGGATTACTAGAAATAAAGGCTGCATCATTTCATTATTACACATCTTACAACTCTCCTCAACAAGTGCACAAGTTGCAGTTGCAGTCACAATTGCAGTTGCAATTCCAGTTGCCAATTGCAATTACAATTGCAGTTGCAGTTGCCAATTATAGTTGCAGTTGTAGTTGCCAGTTGCAGTTGCAGTTGCAGTTGCCAATTGCGCAAATTTTGGTGGTGCGCTATCTTTGTCTACTGCTTCGCTATACTTGAGGGATCTTCCCCACACTAGGGCGCAACTTTCTATGTGATGGTTTCTTCATTGAATGGTGACGTACTTTCTGGCTTGAATTCTTCTTAAGAAAAGTTGTTGGGTTTTCTCCCAAGGTTGGGTTTCCCAGAGTAAAAATATTGTGTCTATTGCACATGGCTATCTCTCTATGATTTTGTTATTTCCGCTGCAGTTTTATTTCAATTGAAAATTTTCAGTGTGTAATTATTCTATGATAACAGTGACTAAAATCTGTTTGAAATCACAAGGCAATAATTATCAGATATGGAGATTAGAATATTCAATAGGCCAACCATTCATCCTTGACCTGTTTATGCGACTCGTAAGATAATCTACCCAAGTAATTGGTTCGTTGTTCTATCCCATATAGCTCGGCCTTGCTCAATAGCCTGATACCATGATCCTCTTGACCTCGGCATTTTTGTATCTGCTTAATGAAGTTTAAATGATCTTGCACCTTCTCTTGATACTCCCTCCAAATACGATTTTCTTTGTAGAATATAGGCAGTTGAATGCTTAGCCCCTGTAATTCAAACACTTTTGCAATGAAGTCCTTCTTGATTTGATCATTGATCTTATCTTCTTCTAGGACTTCCTCAATAAAACTGATGACTACATCTTGTGTCCCTTTGTAATAGTTGACTTGGTTCTCCAGTAAAGTGATCTGCTTCCCAGGGATTTTAATTTGCATTGCTTCAGCTTTTTCCTTGTCTATGGTGGCATGCGAAATAGTTATCCCAACTAACAATAGATCATTGAGGCTAGCCTTCTTAGTGTCCATCATGGATTCCTTAGTTGTGCAAAGGATGGAGCTATCCACATCCAACTTCTTTCTCTTTTGGTTTTGCTTCACTATTGCATGTTTCCGTTGACTGTATGCTACTGATTCAAGGTCAGCAATTTCCTCCAGAGGTTCTAGAATCAGCTGGTCACCCCATGATAAAACATTCTCAAGGCTTCCTGGAGTGTGTACTTGTTCCAACATTCATTCTTTGCCTTTGTCCCTTACCTTTGGAAAAATCACATCCTCCCCTGTCAGATCAATGACACTACTAGGAGGAGGTGGTGTCTGTTGTGGTGACTCTTGTGCGAGGGTTTTCTCTTAATGTTGTTGTCCATCACCTATTGCACCTGCTATATCCATTTCAGTCCGAGTTAGTTCTTGTTGAAGCCTCTCTTCCTCTTCCTTTATCCTTTCTTCCTCTTCTTGTGTCTTCTTCTCTTCAACTATCAATCTTTCATTTTCTTTCCTTTCATTTTCTTCCAACTACCTTTGTTCTTGTTCATTCTTCCTTTGTTCTTCAACTTGTAGTTTTTGTTCCTCCTCTTGTTTATTTCCTCCATTTGATCATCTGGAGTCATGGTACAGAAAGCTACAAAGTCGGAGGATTTCAATCTAGCTTGGACATCTTCCCAATCTCTGGCATTTTCATATGGGAGTTCGTTGTGCCATTGTTCATGAGTATATGGCCAAGATAAAGAAATTAACTCACAATGTTTGGCCACAATCCCAAGCAGGTCATACCTTCTAAATTTCCCTTGGGGGAACCTATATTTCAGTATAGAATTGGCTTCTTGTCTGGCCTGCTTTGGATCCTTTAGATGATAATGGCTCAGGCTACAGTTATAAGGGATAAAGATCTTCTTTTTAGCTTCCTTGAGTAGAGAAGCATTGAAGCCCTATTATACAGTTTGGTATGCTATTTCGCCCATGACCAGTCTATTGGGCACAACCTTGGTAGCAAATGAAGTGTTGCAGTAACACCAAAGATTCTTAAGTAGGTATAGTCTTCCTGCAAGTACCAAATTCCAATGCTTCTAAGTTCTAATTAACCTCATGGCTTCTTTGGTCAATCTTGGGCATTCCTTGCAAAAAATGAGTCAATAAAGGGGAGCCAATAATTGATTACAAATCATCGCATAATGTCTCTTATACTTGTTCTCCCAAAGTACTTGGCAGTGTACATGGACAAGGGGTTCTGAGATATGCCAACTCAAGTTTACACCTGCGAAAACATTTGTGATGCAAATTACATCCATGATGTAGGATGGCATGTAGAATGTAGGCACCACCCCTGGATTGGCTTTGGCTTTCTACACCCTTTCAATCATTTTGTTTAGGGAATGGGATAGAATAGCATCCCAATTGAACATGCAACTAGTGGTAACCACGGTGTATGCCAATGGCAGTCTGGCATCCTTGAAATGTATACAGTCATTCTCACCGTCTAACATGGCTATCAAGGTCATTGTGTATATATAGGGCTCCCTTAAATTTGTAATGGAGTATATACCATCATATTTATAGAAAAACCTTGTCTTCAACGGTCGACCCACCAATTGGAGAGAATCGTTTTTTTATCGTATTGCTCCTTGAACTATTTAACAAAAATTGTAGCCATATAAACCTCAGGTTGTAGCAACTTATAGTATTTTTCCAGCTTGAATGCCATGTAGGAACCTATGCAGTTGCCCTGTTCTTTCAAGATGGTTCTATTCTCTATGTTGGTATGAGAGATAATCTAATCAATAGGCCTCTGAACAAGGCACGATTGGTGTTCTCACTACAACAGAATGCAAGCAAGATTTTGTTATGTTAATAAAAAACATATCATTTGCTTCCCTTATCTCGAGGTCACTATTAGGTATTATGTCAAGATACTCATCTGTATGCAACCTTCTATAAAACTCCCCCATCCTAGGTTTTATCCCCATTTTGTGGATAACTAAGGAGATTATGTCTTGAGGCCCTCAGGTTGCAGATATGGAGTGTCGAGAGACTACATGACTACCATTATCCTTTTACACAGATGGAGACTCTTCTCACCACCACAGAGGTCGTAGATTTTCAGATGGCATCCACCACACCAGCTGGCTTTCGGAAGGCAGTGGGCCTTCCTCCATGAGGTACAAGTCAGCATTAAGGTGAACATCATTTCAATATTTGAGGCATTTAAGTATGGTGTATCTTAGATTGCTTTAGATTTCATTGTATATGCTTGGACATTATGCCTTTTGCCCTGCTACAGCTTGATGGTTGACATTGTGCCCTAGTAAGTRGTCTTCCTTGGGGATGGGTTTGCTACTAGGAACTCCCTTGAAGAGCCATCRTACCGTTCCCGACCATACTTACCACTTTCCATCACTATTTCCCCCCATTTCCTTATCTCTTGGGATTTTAGGGTSTATTGACCCAAGAAGGKGTTGCCCCTCATTCTATGGGAAGAAGAGGTTGAAGGCCCAAGGGRATTGATGTTTGGTAAAAGATAAAAGCCTATGTATGAACCTTCTAGATGCTTTGCCCAAGGATCACCCAAGAAAGCAATGAAACGCTTATCTTTAAGAAAGGGGGACCCACAAGAAATATGACTAAGTATGCTTAAAAAGGTTAGTTGGAGGATGGGAGGTCTCTTCAGGAGCTGCCCTATCATGTCCATGAATATCTAGTGGTATGACATTACCATCATCTGGTCACCAAGCCAGGGTAATGGCTCTCAGTTGCATGGTTGAGAGAAAGGGGGTCTCATCACGAGCCAACCTTTTCATTTCCACTAGGTATTTTTCGGTGACACTGTCATTATCTGGACACCACGCCAGGGCAATGGCCTTCAACTTTTCCTTACATTTATGAAAGAAACAAAGAATGGCAAAATAATGGGCTTGGAAAAAGTGCAGTGCAAACGAAGGTACCACACACCCTCTACAAAGGCACCCATGAATGAGACACTAAGACCTTTTGTATGTCATGAGCCCTATGCCCATTGAGTCTTGACCCTAACCACTGCACCCACTTTACATGGCTTAAAGAGGGATCTCTTGGAAACTCTCCTTGACCTAGGGCAAGATCTACCCAATAGGACACCTCCTCAACCCTCCCATATTCAAGCTTGACAAGTCGCATAATGTCTTTGAGCACTTAATTGTTTGACATAGTGATCTTTGTTGAACATGCTTAGGTGGCTCGTTTATTGATTGGATTCACTTATCATGATGTTATGACTTGAGATCCTTGGAGGGCATGCTTATTTGTCTTTGCAGGACCTAGTTGGTGGATAGTTTTGGAAGAACAAGCCTAGCTTGGGCTTCCATGGGGCTTGAAGCCCACAGATGGATGCCAAGGGCCCGCATGCCGGATAAGAGAGATGAAATTTTAAGGGCCTAGAAGATGACTTGGATGACACAACCTAGACCCCACATGCCAAACATGTTGCCTAGGAGAGGCAAAACATCACCTTTAGAGGCATGACATCACCTAGGGGGGTTAGGGTTTGGTGGTGAGGTTGACATGCATTGGCACAAGGACGTTTTGAGGGGCTTGAGCCTTGATCATGAAGGAAGTTGTTTGGATGCTTGACATATGGATTTGGGAAGCCTTTCTACACTCCTCCATCACCAACGACCTTCTCCTAGTGCAAAAGCATCCCCTAAAGGGGTGACGTCCATATAACTAGGGATTTTTCTTTGTGCAAAGGTGAAATTAAAGTGAATTGTTTAATATTACTTTGTAAAAGCGGCAGGATTAGGGTTGTTGACCCTTAGTCTTGTGGTTTACTCTTAATTATGTGGACAAACTATCTTAGTGACATTTTGTATAAATAAGAGATCATAAGATCTCATTTGAACATAACTCTCCATTGTGAGAGGCTCTTGGACTGAAATTTTCGCTCTCTTTGGCTAGTTCTCTCTCTCTTGTGCTTTTGTTTATGGCCATGTCTTGGATTATTGGTTGATGGAAGTGATGCGCTAGCATTGGAAGGCTTTTCTCTAGCTTTTATGGTGGTTTGTCTTAGCGTTTTTCCTTGAATTGGTAAGGTTTCTACATTGTTGTTATCATTTATTTTTCAAGTCAAGGTTATTTGCTAGAGCTAGGTGGGAAGTATAAGGGCATACACCCCCACCTTATTCTCCATCACTTTATGCTTACATGCTATTGGTTTAATAAGGGTTTGCTAAGAGAAGTATAAGGGCATACACCCTCTTAGCCTAAACCCTAGCTAGAGATACTTGCCTTGCGGAGTAAGAGGATTTACACCCCCAAGGACGTAGTACCTCTAGCTCTTTCTTTGCTTGACTCCATTAACCCATTTTTAAAGGCACTAGTCATTTACTTATTGCATTGGAGAAATAAATTGTTGCCTTAGTAAACGTGAAATTTTCAAGTTTTAAAGTTGTCTCTTTGGGATAGTGATCTTGATGCCTTGAAGATTCTTCCTCCCTTAGGGCGTCCCCTTTCTCCCACAAATTTTGATTGTTGTACTAACTTGTTTCCTACAGCCATTAGGCTGCAGAAAACCCTAACCCTAACTACTAATATCTCACAAACTTACCCTAGAAACTCTCCCTAACTTCACTCACCTAACCTACCAATTATGGCGTATCTTTTGGGCTAATCATCTCTAACTTTTAGTGGCTGATTTCTCTGATATTCTCCATCATTTCCTACAGTCATTAGGGCTGCATACTACTGCAGAAATCCACTTTATAACAACCTTCTTAACTCAGTCTCAAAGTGCTTTACTTGATTCATAATTAATTGTTAGTTTCATTGATGACATTGTTAACTAGTCTTGTGCTTTTCAAGCTAATTTAGATATCTTTCTTTGTTGATATACATTATTGCTACCAGTTGTATTTAGGGACAGAAAGCTTAACTTGCTTGTCCAATTGATTATATTGCAACGTATGCTTGTTTCTCTTGTGTCTCGGGTAGGTATAATCAACCAACAAAGCACTATACTTTTGGGGCAGCTTTCCTTGGTCTACAAGTCATCTTCATTCCCCTCCTCTTCCACTTAGTTTTCTGACCTCTAGGGGAATTCCCATCTTCCTTCCTTTTCTCTTACCTTTCCCCTAGGGTCGTCGGGATCGCTTCCCAGGAGTGACCTTAGTCACCCCCAAGTGCGGGACCTACATCAAGGTGACACTGGGCGTAGTGTCCCATGGTTATAGCACTTGCTTTTGTGGTTGGGTCAGGCTTTGCGTAACAAGGTGTTAAAATCAAATTGATCATTCACAACATGTAATCTCATGTAACAAGAGGACAAAAGTTGCTTGGAGCATTATCAAAATATCAAAGACAATAGTCTTTTGAAAACTTAAATTGATCATTGAATTGTAAAAATTGAAGAATAAATCACTGAATCTGAGAAGTGAATTGTACATAAGGGTAAAATGCCAAACCCTTTCAGGTCAATAAAGTGTTTTTCAAGTCAAAAATTAATTGAGAATGTTATCATAAAGACTTGCCTGGAATTTGAATAAGGAGATCAAGAGAGTCATCCAAATTAAGTCATTGTAATCAGACCTTATGGTGCATGATCGGTAGTACCCGACACCATAAAGTGACATCAAATCAAGCAAGTGTGATATAAAAGAAGCAAATGCAAGCGCCTAGTACAAGTGAAGGTGACAACTACAAGTGAGCATGAGCAGTAATAACAAATGGGTAAAGCAGGAAAGCGTTTACAAAACACCTCTTAGGAAATCAAGGAATTGCAAGCGTACAACCATGAATTGCAAAATCAAAACAAAACACTTAAGAGTGGAAATTAATTCAAAAGATAAACAGAATTGATCATATGGTTGATACAACACAATCAACAAATGATCTTATCCAAATGGCTGATGCAAGTTGTCACACAAAAGATCTAATAGAAAAGTTTCATGCAACTTGTGATATAGATGAGCTTATCCAAAAGACTGATGCAACATGTGATACAGAGGAGCTTATCCAAAAGTTTGATGCAACATGTGATACAAATGAGATCATGCAAAAGGTTGATGCGATTTGTGACACACAGGGCATAATACAGATGGTTGATGTTAATTATGATACAAAAGACTTGATGTTTGATACAACAAACACAGAAGATATGGAATCTTCCATTCAATTGATGGAGGAAACATTTATCAAAGATGAGTCCCAAGAAGAAGCACAGAATGACAACAACAGTAGTAGCAAAAGTAAATTCCAAGATACAAAAGAACAAAGTCAAGATTCACAAAATTATCTTTCCAAGATGGTTGTTAGAGCTTGGGAAGAATTGTTATTCAACAAAGGTCGACATGGCTTAGGATATGACAAAGGAAATAACTTTCATATCCCAGATTACTCCAAACCAGTTCAGTTTATGAGTGCAGGATTTCTTGAAAAAGTGAAGAATCTTGGTGATAAGTGCCAACATTGTCAAAGAATTGGGCATATAAAGGCAGAATGTTTTGATCTCCATCCCTGTCTTCATTGTGGAAAGACGAATCACCTCTCTGAAAAGTGTCAAAAGAAGAAGAAGAATTAGAAAACAATTCATTATGGATGGATAAATTCATGGAGATGGAATCAACAAGTAAAGAAGTTGCATAAGTCTTACCATCTAGTCAATACAAAGGTAAAGCCACAACTGCATGGAGAAATGACAAAAGCAAAAATCTTTCAAACAACTATTCCAAATGATTTTGGACATGATCCAAGTCCAATTCTATATATTCTCTGAAATTAAAACATGAATCAAATATGGTGCTCTCCACACCTCAAGAGGGGGAACACATTAATGAAAAGGATACTCTCTTACGCCTTCTGGGGAGGAGTAAAGATGGTTAGCGATAAACCAAAACCACCACATTATTCAAATCAAATTGGTTCATGGTCATCCAAAACCACCAAATTGTTCAAGTATCAATCGAATATGATTAGTGGTCAACCAACAAAACCACCACATAAAGAATCCAAAGCTCAAGCTTGGATCCCTTGAAGAACAAAACAATCCAATGTTCAAGTTTGGATCCCTTCAACTATGAATCGTTGAAGAACAGAAGAATCCAAAGCTCCAGCTTGGGTCTTGTTATAGCACAAGTTGTAGGTTGGGAAAAGCCGGACCCAACCACAAAACAAGTGCTACAACTTGGGAAACCTACACCCAATGTCACCTCGATGTAGGTCTCGCACTTCAAGGGTGACTAGGTCACTCTAGGGAGGCGATCCCGATGACCATAGGGGGATTGAGATGGAGATGGAGAGAAATGGAAGTGAAGCCCCTAGAGGTCGAGTCTAAGTGGAGTGAAATGTGGGAAGAGATGCCCTGTAAGTCAAGTGATTGTTGCACCAAAGGTATAGTACTTCTCCGGATGATTGTACCTGTCTAAGACACAAGAAAATCCAACTTGCAATGATATATGTTAGTATGGATCAGCAAGTTAAGCTTGATGTCCCTAATTTGCAGCAATAGATGATAGTTTATATCAGTAAATAAAGCATCTAAATCAGTATACAAAGATCTAAACTAGTTAAGAAAATCAGCATCAAGATTAGCAATGAATATAGGCTGAAAATGGCACTTTGAAGCTGAATAAAGCAAGTTGTTGTAATATGTATATTTCTGCAGAAAATTGCAACATTATGGCTATAGCTTTCAATCACTTATATCAACAAATTACACCATCAAAATATGCCAACAATTAGCCCAAAAGATGCGCCCTAGTTAGTAGAGTTAGTGTGCAAAATTTAGGAGCTAGTCTAAGGTTAGTTTAGGAGTTATGGTTAGTAATTTATCTAGGTTAGATCAGCCCTAATGGCTGTAGGTTAGGGTTTGTAACAGCAAGTAAAGTAGTGGGAGAGAGGGGATGCCCTAGTAGGGGAAGACCCCTCTCAATGAGGCGAACCAACTTTAAGCAAGAGACCTTTCAAAAGATAAAAATTCATGTTTCCCAAGGCAATGATTTTATATCTCCAATGCAAAAAATATATGACTAGTGCCTTTACTATTGGGTTAATGGAGTCCAATAAAAAAAGAGCTAGAGAGCTACCTCCTTGGGGGTGTAAGCCCTTTTACTTCCCAAGGCAAGTTTCTTTAGCTAGGGTTTAAGCTAAGAGGGTGTATGCCCTTATACTTCTCTTAGCAAACCCTTGTTTAACGAATAACATGAAGCCTAAAATGATGAAGACTATGGTGGGGGTGTATGCCCTTATACTTCCCACCTAGCTCCTATCACAACAATCATTGGCTTGAAAAGAATGATAGCATAAGAGTAAAAGACCATACCAAAATCAAGAAAGATGCCAAGATACCATAATAGCTAGAAAGCATTCATCCAAGGCTACACCTCACTCCTCCATCAACCATTCATCAAAACAGCCATAAACAAGTGCACAAGAGACAAATAGAGCCAAGTGTAATGAAAATTTCAGACCAATACTTCTCACAATGAGGGAGAGTTATGTTAAAATGAGATATTATGATCTCTTATTTATACAAAATGTCACCAAGGTGACTTCGAAGATTTTTAGGTCCTATCAAGCTTGCCTATTGGGTCTGTCTTTGACCACAGTTAGGCTCTAAGTTTCAACTGGAGATAAAGTATTTGTTGTTGTTTTAGGACAGCCAACAGTCCAAAAACTTCTTGCTCATTTGTTACGGTTGCACTTCCAATTTTAGGTGCTCTAGCATGTAGTTTTAGTAACCAGAAGTTAGCACATGCATACTAAAATAAGTACAACACACCTAAAGATCTTTACAGCTGAAAATAAACAGATCTAAGAGACTAACACATGCATTTTTGTACACAGGCATTTTTGGTGAACATGACCCTGGATAAAACCCCCTGGGGAAAACCAGTTTCGGATATCTGTCTATATAATGATGATCAAAGCAAGAGATACAACAAGTAATGAAATACAATGGAACATGTATACATAACAAGCTCCTCACGAGCCTTGCCACAAGAACCAGAGAAAGAAGTGCCCAAACTGTGGTGCGCCCTCTCCCTTTGTTGCCCTCTGCACTGAACTGAAGCGCCCTAGCTCATCTGTGACCCAATGAAGAAATCCCTCCACAGGAAT
>ML780121.1:457328-471325 GCA_009831015.1 Picea engelmannii
CCCACTTTTAGGGATAACTAAGGAGATTATGTCTCGAGGCCCACAGGTCCTAGACATGGAGTACCGAGAGCCAGATCGACTTGAGCATGGCCCTGGAGGGCCCATCTTTTCTTCCTTTCAGCGCCTCCACTTTGTCAGCAACAGCAGCATCCATCACCTCGGCTTGGTCCTGTAGCAGAGATGGATCTTGCTCCATGAAGTAATCAGTCCGCGTATCATGGTATGTGTCACTCCGATCCTCAAAACCTTTGAATATGTGCATTTAGTTCTTTTTGTTTATAACGGGTGCTTGGATCTTATACTTATCCACTTGACCATGTCTGGGGGGAATGACAGGATGCCCTAGTAAGCTTGTGCCCATAGGTCTTGAGTTGCCATTGGGGGGTGTAGCCGTCCTTATACACACTTGCAAACGTGAGCTAAGTCCGGCTCACTTAGTGCGTCCTCGGAGGCACAATGCCTAGGTTTACAGCCCACGCTGTCACTTTGACCGGAACCTCTTCCGTCTAGGCTTACTCCTAAGGAAGCCAAAGGAGGTAGACCTTAGTTACTAGATGTGTTAAAGTTAAGTTCTAGAGTTAGTTTTAATTTCTTAAGGTAAGAGGGGATCTATTCCTAAGATGCTAAGGCAACAATGCAAGATGCAAGGGTTAGCATGTAAAGCAAGACTTTTCCCTAGGGAAACTAAAACTAGTGCCTAAAAATTGGGCAAGGGGTCAACTATGTTAAAGGGTGTTTTGTTACAAGTAGATTACAAGATGTTTACAAGATTACAAACGAATGAATTAAACCAATGAATACTAGATACACTTATTCACATAAAATTCCCAAGATACAAATGATACAAGAGCAAGCTAACCACGTTTTACTTTATGTGTGCAGTATATCAAAAGGATTAAAGCATCAACATTAACAAATCATCATAATTATGAGATCATCATCAATATATCAATATCATCAACACATTCAAGAAGATTTAGAAGATTTAAGCACAAATGTTATTAAGATTGATGAAGATTACCAACACTCTTGATTACTTAACCCACCAAGTGTTTATTAGATTTGGTCCAAGGTTCAGTTATTAGGCTTTCTTAAGAGTTATCAAATTCTATTTAGCTTTCACCAAATCCTCCTCCTCCTATTGCCAAATAACTGTCGGATGCTCAATAAGTGTTGCCACCCTAGCTTCACAAGTCAACCCAAAACAAGAGTACTTCTCGGAGAGGACACATCCTGTGCGCCGTGTGACAGTCCCCTGCCTACACCCTCTGTTGTTTTCCTCAAGCCCTGTTTTAGATGGTGAAGATGGTGGTCTAAGGTACCCTAGAAAGTCTATTAAGTATATATATGGATTAGGTAGACTTTTAGGTGATTTTAAGAGTGTTTTGAAAATTTTAAGACACTTTTAAAGTGTGATTTAGTGATATGGCTGAAACTGTTATGAGCTTAAAAATGTGTTGCTTCAAGCTTATGCAATTAAAAGTGTGAACACATGTAAAGCAAATAAAGATGGCTGAAAAAGATTTAAGTTATCACATGCACATATAAGCTTGCTATTAAAGAAAAATCACGATGGCAAGAACAACTTGCCTTCAAGAGATGGAAAGAAAATTTAGTGTGTGTTTGCCTACTTAACCATTAAACAACATTCAAGCCTAAGCAAGTGGCTTCCAATAGATATAAGCAATAGAGAAATAAGCCATTCACTTATTTAAGCACTTGGAGATTTAAGCATTTAAAACCTAAACATGTGCACGAAGAAAAGACTTGAAAGCTAACTAAGCAAGTAAAGGATCTAGTTAGGTTACTTATTATGCCTCCCAATAGGCTTAAGACAATGATTATGTGTTTGATCTAAAACAAAAACAATTATAGCATTATCCCATAGATCATTAATCACATCATCAACCACTTAACCTTGCCTATTGGGGTATTCTTCTCCCAACTAGGTAGGCAATTAATTAGGTTTGCTTAGTTAGGTTAAGTTCTTTTAAGAGTTTAGAAATTAGGGAAAACAAGTAAAAAGAGAGAGAGAGACTAAGAATTAAACTATCAAACCAAGCAAGAAACCAAGAGACAACCTCTACCCCACATCCTAAGTTGAGAAGGTGCCCTTCACCTTCTAAACCTCACATCCTAGCTAAAAAAGAAGTAAGAAAATTATGAAATGAAACCCTAGGCTAAATCTAACTACCCCAATGGCTCACACATGAAAGAGGGTCGTACCACTTCTTCCCCTAAAAGTGTAAGCTACTAACAAGCAAGAAAAATAGGCAAAACATACCAAAATGATGAAAAATGAAGAGTAGGGTTGAGAGATAGCTACCAAACCCCTTGGAGGGCCTTCTAGTGTTGTGTGGATGTCTTTTGGGCAGCCAAGACTCCTCTCAACCAGATCTGAAACCTGCAAAACCAGCAAGCTATGCTTGCTAGAAGAGCTACACACAACCAAGAAAAATGAAAGAAAACCCTTGTTTTTTAGGGCAAGAACTTTCCGCAAGAAAAGAAAGCATATATGTGTAACAATTGACCTATCTAAATAAGTTATGCTAGCTGA
This sequence comes from Picea engelmannii, assembly GCA_009831015.1. Classification (NCBI taxonomy): domain Eukaryota; kingdom Viridiplantae; phylum Streptophyta; class Pinopsida; order Pinales; family Pinaceae; genus Picea; species Picea engelmannii. The sequence continues at coordinate 459,886 of ML780121.1, forward strand.
AAATGAATATGAATGAACAGCAATATAGATGAAGAGTAAAGGGTTAGAGAAGTGGAGTGTATGAGTGCCTCAAGAGACCCTTCTCCTTGAAGGACCTTGAAGGAGTTCCCAATGAAACCCTTGAAGTATAAACCTACAAGACTCTTAAAGTGATGTGCATACAAGAGATAATATGTTGAACATGTAAATAATACGACACTTCAATCCTATCTAACACATCAAGATATATAAATCCACAAGAACATGCATTGATAGATCTACTTAGATAACACTTTACCTAAGATCAAATGTTGCATTCACCCCAACAAATCGATACAAGATTACCTCATAAGCATTAGAAGATCAAAAACATGCATTGCTCCTCTAGTTATCCTCCAAAGTTTCTCCTTTATTATTACTCAAGAAAATAGATCTTGGAGAGAAAATACTCCAAAACCCTAAGAGCATAGAATGAAAAAATGGAATGATGGAGAGAGAGAGAGAATGGAAAATCAAGTAGCATAACAATAGCTCAAGATATTGTGAGTTGGGAGTGAGAAATGAGATCTATTTATACTTTGAGAGGCAAACCTACCTCTCTTGGATCTAAGCCAAGTGTCCACCACCAAGCAAATGAGTAGATCTCAAGGCTAAGGCACACCACCTAGGGTTTGCACAATAGATCTAGAGTGTAGAAAAGAGGAAAAAAAGGTTGGGATAAATCCAAGGGTGTATAAAAGGCATGGGATCTCTGCCAAGGTAGGTGAGGAGTCACAAATAATTTTTTAAAAATTATTTTGTGGAGTTTCTAGAAGAGGGAGGGCGCAACTCCTCTTGGAGGGTGCACCTCTTGGGATGAGGTAAAGGAATAGAGGGTGAAAGATGAGTGTGGTGAGGTTGGGATCACACAAAGCACATGAGGGAGGTTGTGGGATCCGTGCTAGGGCAAGGGAAGAGCCTCCAACAAATAAAAACGATTTTTCATTGGAGATCTACAAAGGAGGGGCGTAACTTCCTTGGAAGGCGCTCCACAAGGGGGAAAAACAAGAAAAGGAAAGGAATTAGTGAGGTGGAGGGAGTGGGGTCACCTCAAGGGGTGATGTGGAGGCTAAAGGGAGTGAAAGCTCAAGAGAGGGGGCCACACTCAAGTCACAAACTTAATTAAAAAGGAAAAACGTCAACCCCCCTAGGGGGGGCGTGACTTTTGAGTGTAGAAGGTGGGTAAGGGGTTAGAATAGGTTGGAAAAGGTTGGGACGGTCATGTTATGCTTAGGGGGTCTCTCTCTAACCATCATTTCACCTTTTCACATCCTCTAACTCATTATTACAACTTTTACATTTTGCCATGTTTGGACTTTAGCAATTAAAATTGATGTTTTAGACTGACTGACACTCCGGGTGGACAAACCCATGGCTAAAGTTGTCCGACTAAGCTGAAACTTGGTCCATGGATGTAGGGGGTGCTATTCCATTTCTTTTGAGCACAAATACCCCTATCAAAAGTACCAAGGACCTAGTTTTTACAATTATTGCTCAAAAATAATTAATTAATTAAACCTCCAAACTTAGGGAAATTTAATTAAAAATTAATTGATTAAAAAAAACTGACTTAGACTCGACGGAATTCTGCGAAACTTTCTAAGATGTCTTGCATGGTCATTTACAATGATTCCCTATAATAATTACAAAAACATAAGCCCACTAGAACGTCGTTCACCACTTTGGAGGAATTATTGCAAGTGTGAGGGAAAAACTCAAGGGAAATCAATAAGGCTGAAAAGCCCAACTGATAACCTGAGGATAAAAAACCCTCGGTGAACAGAACTCTCCCAGTGAACCGATCCCAAGGTAACTGACCTAGACATGACTCATGCAGACCTATTACATTAATAACCCACGCAGGGGTGCGGAAATTCCAATTACAAAATAAAGTGTTGGAGCCAAACACGCCCTGTAGAACCAAAAGTCTTCGACAACATGGCATCTGATGATGCATCTCTTCATGGCACATAAGTTGACCACCTGTGTTGGAGAGGCGGTCAATAGGAAGATTTCTGAAAAGTCATCGTTCGCTCCCGTCATACTTACCACTTTTCATCTTACTTCCCGCTCATCCATCCCATTACATTGGTCTGGGCATTGGGTTGGCCAATCATTTAAGGGTTGCACCTTGCCTCATGGGAAGAAGGGGCTAAAGGCCCAGAAGGTAAAAGAAAGATGGAAAAAGATAAAAGCCTAAAAATAAAACCTCGAGATGCTTCGCCCAGGATCCCCAGAAAGAAGGAAAAAGCTTCTCAAGAAGAAACAAGAGGGATCCATAAAAATAATAAAACAAGACCTAGTCAGAGGATAGGGGGTCTCATCATGAGCCATCCTATTAGGTCCATGGGTACCTAGCGGTATGACACTACTAGCAGTTGGTTACCACGACAGGGTAGTGGCTCTTGGTTGCATGGCCAAGAGAAAGGGGGTCTCATCACGAGACAGCCTTCTCATTTCCGTGAAAGTGCTTGTGGGTAACATTGCCACCACCGGTCACCACGCCAGGGCAATGTCCCCTGATTAGCTTCTTGAAAGAAAAAGCAATAAAGAAATAAGAATAAAAGGCATGAATGGGCGTGAAAACATTTTCATCCAAGACAGGTGCAGCTCGCCTTCTACAAAGGCACCCACAGGTAAGCCTTGCATTTCCCTGCTATCATTGCACCCATTGTCAGGACATCCCTTATCCACCTCATCCATTAACATGACTTGGATTTAATCTCTTCCGGAAACATCACATTTCCAGTGGACACTGGCCCAATAGGACGCCCTGTCACTTCCTCCAAACTAGCCTTGCAAATTTGTATAATGTCTTTGAGCACTTGACTGGGTAGAAAGGGTTTTATGCACATGTTTAATAAAATTGATGATTGGATGTGATTGACATTGCTATGATCCCTGTGACTTATAAGCCCATGGAGGGCGTATCTGTTGGTGTGCAGGATCATACCCAATGGACAAGTACCATATTGGACAGGTACACATGGGGAGATGATTAGTTCAAACCTCCATGGGGCTGAAGAGCCTACCAGATGGATGTTGAGACCCCAGCAGTGGGCAGAGACAGGGCAGAGGGGTTTGCACCAAAGAAAAGGAGGACGTTCCACAGAGGCACCCTGGCAAAGCCTTACCTAGGGGGGTTGTGCCCTTTCCACTAGGACGTTGGCCTTGGGAGGCCATGATGTCACCCAGGACATCCTATGACGTCATCCAGCGATGTGGGAGCTTTGGGAGGTAGTTGAGGCTTTTTTGGCACGTGTGGCAACTTCTAGAGTCCCAAGGAGGGCTAACTTTTTGCTCCAGGAGGCTACATTTGTCCTAGAAAGGGCTAACGTCACCCTAAAAGGGCATGACGTCGTCATTATTTGCTTGATTAGGGTTTCATTATGACATTTTAGTGTAAAACAGTATTATTATGTATTTTGGCCATGTCTACCTTTTGGTGACCTAAAATTTAATTAAGGTCATTGGTATGGTATATATTGAGGGTTTTTACTCTCATTTTTCAGCATCTTTCACTCCCCACATGGCGAGGTCTAAAATTTTCGGCCCTCTTAGGGTTATTGGCTGAAATTGTGGCGCACTTGTTGAAGGAGGCTTCTTTTGGTGTTTTTTGGCATTTATCTTGGTGGAAGGTTTAAAACTAGGGTTTGGCTATATGAATGCTTGGTGGATGTAAGTAAATTTCTGCAAAACACTTCTTATTTGAATGGTTATGGTATTGTTTACTTGCATTTTGCTATTATTTGCTGGAATAAACCCTAGGGGACAAGCACATGTTGGTGTTCTTGTTTCATTTCCCTTCTAAGATAAGCCAAGAGTGTTTTTGATTTGTTGAAGTTAGATAGAGCCTTACCATAGCAACACTCTACTCCTACTCTTCTAGCCTAGCCGCTTTTATTCTTGTCTTTGAGCCAAGGAAGGAGAAAACACACTAAGGCCTAGAGTTTCTACACCTAAGTGAGTTGTTTTCCCTAGGGTTTGATTGATGAAGCCTTGCCTTAGCAACACTTCATCATCAAACTCTCTTGTCCTTAGCCATAGCATTTATCACTCAAGCTAGCCGTTTTTCTCTTGTTAATGAGCTAAAGAAGGAGGAGAAAGCACTAAGGCCTAGGGTTTCTACACCTTAGTGAGCCTTTCTCCCCTAGGGTTTCATTGTTGAGGCCTTGCCTTAGCAACACCTCAACATTTAACCCTCTTGTCGTTAGCCATACCATTATCATCACGACCCTTAACATTTACAGTTGTTTTGACTCCATTTGCCCTAATAACGCACTAATCTAAGACTTCTTGTGTTGAGTGCCTTGATCATACAAACATCCAAATACTTTGAACAAATACTAATCTTTCTAACCCTAGCTTCGACTAACAATCACTAACCTTATTGTTGTCGTCATCTATTCATGCTATAAACATCTCTATGCAACATTTATTTATCTCTAAAGCAATTGAATGATTGGCTAAAGCGTTGCTTCTAGTGTTTGTACATTGAATATAAATTTCCATTTGCTTATTGTGAAGCTTCATTAGCATTTATTGAGAAGTGATATTGTGTAATCATTGCTATTGAATAAACATCGACTTACTTCATCAATATTGTTTATCAATTGCTTATTATTAGAAAGTCTTTGATTATATGAAGTACTAACCAGCAAGTTATCTTGCACACGTATAGTTTCCTTGTTGCTTTGTCTCGGGCAGGTACACTTTCTTGGTTATTACTTATCTTTATTGGCTGATTAGCCAAGACTTTCTGATTGGTGGTGACTTGTGAGGGGGAATATTGTACTTAGCCTTTTAAACCTTTGCCTTCTCAAAACCCAAGGTCACCGGGGACATCTCCCCTGGGCCTACCACCCTAAACAGAAAGAACTATCCTATTGAGGTGACAGTGGTAGGATAGTCTCAGTTACGCCAGTTTGCCTTTCTTTCATCCGTCCTTTACCTTAACCACAAACTGTGCGATAACAAGGACATCATTATATTACAGAGTGTTATGATGACCAGAGTAGCCAGATGTAGGTTATAGCGAGTACATGGACTATTGAGGGGTATTTTGGGGTTCGGCTTGCATCGCTCATCTTATTTCATCATTATGTTCCATTCCGCACAGCTTGGCCTTGGTTTCGTTGCATTCTGACGATTTCCGTGATTTTGAGTTATTTTGGGCTATAGGTTAATTAAATCCACTAAGGAGGTCATATTGGTCATAATACTTGGAGGAACCTCTTAGTGTAATAGCTCATTGGAATCGGGAGGAACAACACTACAGGATAGGATGATGAGAAGTGATTTTCAGTGGTCAGGAAAGCCACAAGGAGAGATAAGGTACTTTTCAGAGGTAAAATGGTTAATTAATTAATTAAAGTGATCTAATTAATTAATTAATAATTAAATAAAGTAAAAGTCACTTTGGAGAGACAAGGTGAGCAGGGAGGATAAAAGAGAGATAGGTACTTCTATTCTCTCATTCATGTTGTTTATCATTTTGATATCTGGCTTCTTGCTAGTGAGCCAATGCACTTGGGGGTTTTGAGGGTTTTGACTTAACAAACCCTAGAGATCATCTCGGTGGTGAAAGATCCCACCCAACCTGGTCCAAGCTTGGTCACGGAGGTGAGAGATTCCTCCCCCACCATTCTACATCAGATCCATTCCGTTACAGAGGGTTTCTACATCAGCCACAGGTTCAGAGAGAGCTAGGGCACAGCTTCAGGAGGGTTTCCAATAGGAGGGCGCACCATCATGTGGAGAGGAGTTTGTTCCAGGCATAGGAGAAGGATTTGGAGCAAACAGACTTCTACGTATTCTTTGTAGGGTCTAGGGCGCCTTTCCTAGCCTTTTCCAGAGGATGTTTCTCTGTCGTATTATTTATTGCAGCTCAGCACATGTTCAGAGAGAGGAGGGCGCACTACAGATTAAGAATCTAGTCATTTGGAGGGTCGGATCTCTATCATTCTACCCATGACTCTACCAGGGAGTTTCCAGTGGCTCGATCTACAGTTTGGGATCTTTTCTAGAGGGCTTGGAGGCCATCTTCATAGTGGTTGAATTCTTGGTCTTCTACAATCAGGAGGGCGCACTGCAGATAGATGATTCAACCATCTGGAGGGTCAGATCTCCATCATTCAGTTTGAGACTTTACCAGGGGGTTTCCCTTGGCCTGATCTACAGTTTGGCACCTTTCTTAGGGGATTCGACAGCTTATTTCTTGGAGGCCAAATTCTTGGTTTGCTTCAGCCAATGAGGGGCGCAGTGTGCTAGGGAGATCTTCATATTTCAGTTGGGTTATGAGTTGGTTCATCTGGGTTTGTGGTCTATAGCTTGGAGAGCCTTTTGGAAGCCTAGATCTTCTTCTATATTGTATTTTGGAGGCCAGATACTCTACTATCTTATATGTATTCCAAATCTCCCCCATTTTGTATGAGGACAACCATTGTTATGAATAAAATCAGATCTGAGGTATTTTTGGGTTATCTCTTGTATTGTTTATCTTGCATCTTGTTGAGGTATGTTCCATCGCTATATCTATGTTGATTATTGTTGCAAACACACATAACAACTATTAGTATAAACCCTAGCACAACTCATAAGACTTAAGACTACAAAGTGTTTGACGAAATGCCACACCCAGAAAACGTTTAAAAATCACATGAAAAACGCAATGTTCTTGGCATCTTGGCTTGGGAACATTACATCCCCGCATCGCCCACCACAGGCAGAACCGTTGTCACTGGAATGGACTCTGGAGAGAAGAGTGAGTGAAGAAGAGTAGTAACATCCTCCCCCCGACGATCCATTAAATCCATCTTGACTCTCATGTCTACCATATCATGGCGCAATTCAAAGACCAAGTTGTGCAAAATGTGCATAGTGTCCAAAAGTCGCGCACAATCCTCACATGGTTGTCTGGTCGTAGTCGGTTTGGGGTTGTGTTGCACTGCTTCCGTGGTTGGTCGAAGGTGCGTAGCATGCTCCACAAGACGTGGCCTGTTCGCAACCAGACCGCAGTGGGGTAGAGCCACATCCTTACCAGGCTGAGGAATTAACATGGAGGGAGGTCGGTAATGCGGAGCTGATGGAGCGTGGGGAATTGTAGAAGTGCCAGAGGCGGAGGGGAGATCTCGAAAAGGCCCAAGAGTAAAGCCCATGGAGTTTCCAAGGCTATCGAACCAATCCATCGTGCAAGACCAAAGAGAGTGAGGAATTACCTGTTCGCCCGGGACAGTAGAAGACAGTGACGAAGAAGAACCCCCAAAGTTGTTATTGTGGGAGGAGCCCCTTGCAGGTTTGCTCACCATGTATCAAGAGGAACGGTACCAGGCAGAGCCACGCTTAGAGCGCCCAAGCTGGCGGGGCATGACTAGAAAAACAATATACCAAAGAGGAGCAGAGGAAAGAAATTGGTGTTAGATGAGAATGCAGAGCGAACAGAGGAAATGAGGTGACTGACCATTTTCGTTAATCAAGATTATAGGTGTATGAGGTGACTGTCCCATTAAGACATCCATCGCTATTAAAACTGGAGTGAAGTGAGAGTGCAGAGGGATCGTCGTAAGTACACAATGAGAGTTCCCATGGGGGGATGAATTAATAGGGGCTTGGGCTGCCATGGTGCTCTCTACGTGGTAGCTCCAAGTCCCATCCTACCAACCACCACCACTATCTCCCTTCGCGATGTGACGCCCCATCCGGGGAGAGATCAACACTTGCGGCCAGGTTGATGCAATCATTGAGGATAAGATGATCAGGCTGGCTAAGTGGGGCACAATCTAAGTCCTCCCCTTCTCTTTCCACGCCGACATTAGCCAACATGTCCGCCACTTGGTTAGCCTGTCGTCGAACATGCGAGGGGATGCAAGCAACTTGAGGCTTGATGAGAAACTTGAGTTCTTGAAGAGAGCTGGTGAGGCGCCAACAAGGTGAGAACTTGTCAGGATCAGATCCGCTCAGAATTTTGGTGAGCATATTGAGGATGATTTGAGAGTCCCCTTCCACAATCAGTGTATGGAATCCCATGGAGAGGCCCATCTGCAGGCCATTGATGAGACCCCAAAGCTTCGATGAGTTGTTGGTATCATGCCCGATGTTGCCTGCTATGATACGATGGATGTTGTTGTGACAGTCCCTGATGACTGGTGTAATGTCCCCTACCTCTTGATAAAGAGATTGTGAGAGACTTAATAGTCTAGTTGTCCCCACTAAACTATAGTCTCATGCATCATGGGGACCAAGACACCCCAAAGCACTTACCTAAGCACAATGTTATAATTTTAAGTTGACTTTGGGAGAAAAGGTAAAATGAAGAAAAGAAAAAGAACATGTGTGGAAAAGATAGGAGTTAACACAAGGAGATGGTTAACTAACTCAATAAAGAATTAGATCGGGGTATAATAGAAAAGGAGGGCGCATCTCTCACTCATTCTGGATTATTATTACTTTTGCATTTGGGCTCTTGAGCACAAAGACATCTTGAGGATTTTGAGATTACAAACCCTAGAGATCAACTCGGTGGTGAAAGATCCCACCTATCTTGATCCAAGCTTGGTCCCGGGGGTGCAATACTCCTCCCACACCATTCTACAGTAGGTACAAGTCATATCCATCAATAAAGGAAGAGACAGTGTGCAACCTAAGGGGATTTCCAGCAGGAGGGCGCACCATCTAAAGGAGAACAGTTCGCTCTAGGAAGACGAGAAGGATCTTGGGCATAAGGGCTTCTGGGTTTTCTCTGTATGACCAAGGGCGCTCTTTCTAACCCATTTTGGAGGGGGTTTCTCTGTCAGATGATTTATTAGAGCTTGGCAGGAGTTAGAGAGGAGGGCGTAATGCAGAAAGAGGTTTCATCCATCTGAAGGGTCAGATCTTCATCATTCAGCTTGATACTTTGCCAGGGGGTTTGTCTTGCCACGATCCACTGTTCCAGGCATTTTGGACACATTTGGAGGTCTCTAGGAGGGAGGTCGAAATATTGAGCATCTACAGACATCCGGGAGGGCGCAACTCAACTAGGAGGATTGGATCTATCTCTTGAAGGGAAAGAAACCAATCTTGTCCCTTTCACCAGTTTATTGTAGGGCCTTTGGAGGCTATTATCTTTAGTTTTGGACATTGTTACGCAACTATTATTCCATCTTGGTTATTCTTATGGTATTCTCCCAAATCTACAAATCTATTGTATCAGGATCACTCTATTATCTAAATAAAGGTCATATCTGAAGTTATTGGTTCTATGTTGGTGTTTCCTACTTGTATCTTGTCATTTCCTTATGCTATATGTTCAGATCTATATCTCCATGCTATGATCTTCTTAGTCCAAACCCTAAATGCGCAACTTCATGAAGTAAACCTGCAAACATACAAGTAACAACAAAAAAACAGTTAAACATCCCTTATTTCCGGGCAAACAATTGGCTTGGGAACATTACAGTGGTATCAGAGCGTTAAATCCTCCCATCTTGTGGGGATTAGCACATGCAGAAGTTCAGTGGTATCTATATGGGAAGGTGCAGAAGACAGATAGGTGAACCAGAGGCAGAAATGGAAGGTTCAGGTGAGGACAGTGAACCACAGGTTTTAGCAGGTATAGCAAAGGAGCTAAAAAGCTCCATAGACAATACACAGAGTACACTTGAGTTTCATTTATAGGAGAACCAGGAGACAATGCGCAAGGGACGAGAGAAAATGAAGGAAACTTTGGAAAAAATAAATGCTAATCAGGAAAAAATTGCATCACTCTTGTTCCAGATGACACATGGTGGGAATGGCCCAAGCAATTATGCAAACAAGGAAGCCAGTGGCTTCCATGGGGGAACTCCACACTATCATGACCAGGATCTTCACTACCAGGCAAAGGGACAGATCTTTGGAGGAGGGTCCTCAAGGGGGGCATCACAGAGTAGGGTTACTCCTAGACCCTATATGCCTACATTTTTGGATGGCCCGTCATAGGGTAACCACTTTAATGAATTAGAAGACCACATTGAAGAATATGCCAAGGAATATGAGGCCTTGAGTGCAGGATTCAAGAGACAGGTGACATTGGACCAATATTGTGGTATCAAATTCAGGGGTCAACCCAAAAACTCTCACAGGAACAACAATGGGCTGGAGTGCAGGGCAGGTATGGAGATTCCATACTTTGATGGGTCTCCCAAGGTGTCTGCGCAAACTTGGGTACAGAAGTTAGACACCTACTTGCAACTTAACCCCATGAGGGAGATGGATGCCATAAAGTTTGCCACCATGTACTTTGAGGGAAAAGCTCATGATTGGTGGTACCATGGTTTGACCACCTTGGGTCATAACCAGATCACTACTTACACAAAGTTCACTCCGAGGCTTATGGACAGGTTTGATCAAGGAGATCTAGAGCTACATTTCAGGGAACTCACACAACTCAGACAAACTGGGTCACCATAGATTTATATAGAGGAGTTTCATAGGATAGCAGTGATGGTGCCAGATGTGTCTCAAGGGAGACTAATGATGCTCTTTACAGAGGGATTGATGGAACCCCTAAAAGGTTGGGTCAAGGATTTTAAGCCTACCAACTTACATGAGTCCTTATGTAGGACTAGGGACTTTATGGGATCTGCAGCAAAAACCAAGTTTGCCCCTAGACCACCCATAAACCAAGGGGGCCAAGATCAAAGGGGGGTTGACAGAGGAAAGGGCAGAATGGATGAGGCTACTAGACGAGAATTGAGGAGGAAGCAACTGTGCTTCACATACAAAGAACCTTGGGAGCCAGGGCATAGATGTATGGGTAAGGGCAAGGCCCATTATATTGAGGTAATTTCTGATGAGGAGGAGGAAGATTTCGGCCATATCCAGAACATAGAAGCAAATCCACCTAGAGTGGACCTTACAGAAAATGAAGAAGGGGAAGAAGCAGGTTCTAGCCTTACAGCAGACAAGAAGGTTACAATAGCATCCATTAGTGGGGTGCCTAAATTTAATACCTTCAGGATGAGAGGAATGCTTCAGGGACAGAAGGATTTAGTACTCATTGATGGGGGAGCTTCACACAACTTCATAGATTCGGCCTTACTGAAAAGAAGGCATATACCTATAGTGGAGTTTGAAAGATTTTGTGTGGAGGTAGCAGGTGGGCACACCATGCCTTGTGACAAGTACATTCTAGGGATGAAGCTTACCTTGGGCAGGCATAACTTGGCACAGGACTTTTATGTGATGGACCTACCAGATACTAACATCATTCTGGGAGTCCAGTGGCTTAGCACATTGGGACCCATCACCACCAACAACAAAACCATGGAAATGTCCTTCAATGAAGAAAGTGGAAAAAAGGTGATGCTTAGAGGGATGACAGGAAATACACCTAGAGTGGTCACAGCAAAGCGCATGGAAGCTATTTTCAGAAGAGAGGACATTGTATACGCAGGAGAGTGCA
>ML780121.1:498002-511808 GCA_009831015.1 Picea engelmannii
GAGCTTGTCTGGTCGACAACCTGAGGATAAAAAACCCTCGATGAAAGGAACTCCCCTAATGGAAACACCCAAGGTACCTGACCTAACTATGATCCATGCAGACTTATTACATTATAAACCCACACAGGGGTGCGGAAATTTCGTTTACAAAAATTTGATGCTTGGGTATCAGATACCCAAGTAGAACCATAACTGTCTTCAACATAGATGAACACTTCATGACACATGAGTTGACCCCTAGCTGAATAGGCGGTCAACACGTCTTCAATAGTGTTGGTCAAGAAGAAAGATGGGACGATGCGCATGTGCATTGATTTCAAGGCACTGAACAAAAAGACCATCAAGAACAGGTACCCCATCCCTAGGATTGATTAGTTATTGGATGAGCTTCATGGGGCTGTTTACTTCACAAAAATAGACTTGCGCTCTGGCTATCATCATATCAAAATGAGGGAGCAAAATGTGCCCAAAACAGCTTTCAGATGTCATTATGGTCACTATGAATTCCTGGTTATGCCCTTTGGGCTAACTAATGCGCCAGCCACCTTCCAATCTTGTATGAACCACGTCTTCAACAAGCAGCTGAGGAAATTCCTCTTAGTCTTCTTTGATAATCTGTTGATATATAGCAAAACGTGGGAGAATCATCTTCAGCATGTAGACTAGATCTTGGCCATCATGGAAGGACAATCCTTGTATGCTAAAGAATCCAAATGTGAATTTGGAATGACAGAAGTTCTTTATTTGGGACACATCATTGGAGTGAAAGGAGTGTAGGTGCATCAAGAGAAGATACAAGCCATACTTGACTGGCCAACACCCAAGACTCTTACTGAATTGAAGGGATTTCTTGGCATTTGTCGCTACTACAGGAGGTTTCTAAAAAGTTTCTCCCAACTTTGCACACCATTGACAGATTTGACTAGAAAAGGCGCATTTAAGTGGAGCCAAGACGCACATGTAACTTTTGACAGAATGAAGAAGGTAATGAGCACTTCCCCGGTACTATATTTACCAGATTTCACACAGCCTTTCCTATTGGGATGTGATGCCTCATGAGAAGGCATTGGAGCAATACTCATGCAAAATAGGCACCTCATCGCCTATGAGAGCAGAAAACCGAGAGGTCCTGAACTTCTCTATACCATTTATGACAAGGAGATGTTAGCTTTCATGCACGCTTTGGCTAAATTCAGACAATACTTGGTTGGGGCCAAATTTGTTGTGAGGACAGATTACAATAGCCTCAAGTACTTTTTGGATCAAAAGGACTTAAATGAAAGACAGCAGAATGGTGATGATTACAACTTCGTGAGACATCCTCCAGGACACGTTCCCCTCTGAGACTGAGTTGAGTCGACATGTGAGAGAGCCCATGTGTTGGGTGTGCCCATGAGATGGGTGTGTCGTTCCTCTTTTGACTGAGATGAGACGATGTGTGCCCCTATGTGGGGTGAGGATGCCCATGAGTTGGGTGTGTCGTTCCTCTCTGGATTGAGATGAAACGATGTGTACCCCTGTGTGGGGTGAAGGTGCCCATGTGATGGGTGTGCGTCAGACTCTGGACTGAGTTGTTATGACGTGTAGTCTCCTGCTTTGTGGACTCAGTTGAATCAGGCTTGAGATGGTACTCAAGATGATTCTCCCGTGGACTCAGTGAGATAGAGATTTGTTGAGTAAGAGGTCCCTGTGGCTGAGCACAGATGAACGTGGCCCTAGTGGTTGAGCACTAGTGCATGTGTGAGATGTGATGTCCCGTTCCCAAGAGTAGGCCAGCAGGGAGTGACTTAGTAGTCTATCTGTTCCCGTAGACTATAGTCAGGCACAAACAAGGAACTAGAGGAGAAATAAGGGAGAATTGATGGCTAAACGATGAATTAAGCCAAAAACATAGGAAATGTCACTTAAGCCTAAGTCAACAGAGAAATAGAACGAAAAGGTGTTAAGGGGGGATTTAATTAATTAATTACTCACCTTAGGAGGAAAAGCGCCTAGCTTAAGTGAGGTCAATGGTGAATTAGATCGGGAAGAGTATAAAGGGAGGAATTCGACCTAATTCCTCATTATGCTATGTTATGATTTGATGTTGAGAGAGTTATGAGAGGAGGAGATGGATCAAAAGGACTTAAATGAAAGACAACATAATGGTGATGATTACAGCTTCATGAGACATCCTCCGAGACACGTTCTCCTCTGAGACTGAGTTGAGTCGACATATGAGAGAGCCCATGTGTTGGGTATGCCCATGTGATGGGTGTGTCGTTCCTCTCTGGACTAAGATGAGACGATGTGTGCCCCTGTGTGGGGTGAGGATGCCCATGAGATGGGTGTATCGTTCCTCTCTGGATTGAGATGAGACGATGTGTACCCCTGTGTGGGGTGAAGGTGCCCATGTGATGGGTGTGCGTCAGACTCTGAACTGAGTTGTTATGATGTGTGGTCTCGTGCCTTGTGGACTCAGTTGAGTCAGGCTTGAGATGGTACTCTAGATGATTCTCTTGTGAACTCAGTGAGATAGAGATCTGTTGAGTAGGACGTTCCTGTGGATTTGTCCCTAGTGGTTGAGCACTAGTGGATGTGTAGATCCCTTGCTATATTGTTTGAGAGTAACATTTACCTGTAGCCCTAATTGTCATGTAAAGGGTACAGGTTGGCCCCACCATATGTGAAAGATAATTAATGTTTATTGTAATAATTAATTATTTTCTGAATTATTGAGGTCGGCCCTGTTGTGCCAATAGACACCACTTTTAGTCTGTCCATCTAGTATAAATAAAGGTGATTTCCCCACTGAGGAAACACACAAGTCACTTGTCATTTGGAAATTTCAGCAAGTACATTTCTAGGGCTGAAGTGTGCACCTCTCTTGGGCGCAAGTTTCAAGGTAGTAGAGCACCCTCTTGTGTGCATTAGGGTTTCACGGTTGGAGGATCTTCTCTTGAGAATATAGCAAAAGATTCTTGGGTTTTTCTCCCTTGTTGAGAAGAGTTTTCCCAGGATATTTCTTGTGTTCTTGTGCATGGTTATTCTTCTTGTGATCTTGGTTATTGCAGCACTTGTAAATTGTGTAGTTGCATTTGTTCATGGTTCAAGTAAATGCTAAAATGAAATAAACCTCATGCTTGAGCCTAGCATAGTGAAAATTCAACACAGAAATGGGTTAGCAAGATTCAGGCCTATGACTTTGACATTCAATTTGTCAAAGGGGAAAATAATGTGGTGGTTGATGCCTTATCTAGAAGACCCTCAGTCTATGCTATGACAGATATTTCAGTTGACTGGAAAGTGCACCTTTTGGTGGAATATTCAAAAAACAAGTTTGTTTGTGAGTTAATGGATGGGAAGGTATAGATGATAACTTCAAGATTGTGGATGGCATCATATACAACAAGAGCCAAATCTTCCTAGTTCCTGAGTCAGCATTCAAAAGACAAGTATTGCAAGCATGTCATGATTCACCATTGGCAGGACATCAAGGGTTTGTCAAAACATATAGGAAGATAACGGAGAGATTTTCATGGAAAGGCATGAAGGACGATGTGATGCGCTACATCAAGGAATGCTCCACCTGTCAGGGGAATAAGGATGAACACACTCATCCAGCCGGGTTACTGCAACCACTCCCCATCCCATAGCAGAAATGGTAAAGTATATCCATGGATTTCATTATAGGATTGCCCAAGGTCCAGGGCAAGGATTGCATTTTTGTGGTTGTGGATAGATTAACCAAATTTGCTCATTTCTTCGCCATTGCCACAAATTTCAGTGCTTCACAAGTTGCAGATTTATTCTTCAGAGAAATCTTCAAGTTGCATGGTTTACCCAAAACCATTGTAAGTGACAGGGATAGCAGGTTCATGAGCACCTTTTCACAGGAGCTATTCAAATTGGTAGGTACGGCCTTGACCCCCAGTACTAGTTATCATCCTCAAACTAATGGCCAAACCAAGATAGTCAACAAATGGGTTGAAGGCTAGCTTCAGAATTATGATTCAGGACAACAGAAGGCATGGGTTAAATGGCTTCATTTGGGAGAGTATTGTTACAACACCACCTATCACATGTCTACTAGTATGTCACCTTTCAGGGCCTTATACAGCAATGATCCCCTCACCTTTGTGGAGATTGTCTTCGGTGACAGTAGAACTCCTATGTCACAAGATTGGATTCAACAGAGTCAGGATATACTCAGAGAGCTTAAAGACCACTTACAAAGGGCACAGAATCAGCAAAAGGTACAAGTAGATAAGCATAGAGTGGATCACACATTTGAGGTTGGTGACTTGGTATACTTGAGGCTATAACCATACAGACATGCATCTATTAAGAGGAGTGGCGCAGAAAAGCTCCAACCCCACTTCTTTGGACCATACAGGGTAAACAGAAAGGTAGGGGCCATGGAATATGAGCTTGATCTACCTCAGGGCAGCAAAATACACAATGCCTTTCATGTATCATGCTTGAAGAGAGCCATAGGGAAGCACATCAGTCTTCTTGAAGAATTTCCACCTTTAGATGAGGAGGGCCAATTGATATTGGTTCCAAAGGAAGTATTAGAAGTAAAGGAGAAGAGGCTAAGGAAGAGGAGAATCAGGGAATACTTGATCAGGTGGAAGAACTTACCTATAGAGGATGCTACTTGGGAAAGTGAATAGGTTCTTCAAGAGACAGGATTAGAATTACTTGTGGGCAAGCAATTTCCAGTAGGGGAGACTGTAATGTCCCCCACCTCTTGATAAAGAGGTTGTGAGAAACTTAGTAGTCTAGTTGTCGCCACTAGACTATAGTCTCATGCATCGTGGGGACCAAGACACCCCAAAGCACTTACCTGAGCACAATGTTATAATTTTAAGTTGACTTTGGAAGTAAAGGTAAAATGAAGAAAAGAAAAAGAACATGTGTGGAAAAGCTAGGAGTTAACCCCAAAAGATGGTTAACTAACTCAACAGAGAATTAGATCGGGGTATAAAAGAAAAGGAGGGCGCATCTCTCACTCATTCTGGATTATTATTACTTTTGCATTTGGGCTCTTGAGCACAAAGACATTTTGAGGGTTTTGAGATTACAAACCCTAGAGATCAACTCGGTGGTGAAAGATCCCACCTATCTTGATTCAAGCTTGGTCTCTGGGGTGCAATACTCCTCCCACACCATTCTACAGCAGGTACAGGTCATATCCATCAGCAAAGGAAGAGACAATGCACAACCTAAGGGGGTTTCCAACAAGAGGGCATTGAATGAGAACAGTTCGATCTAGGAAGAGGAGAAGGATCTTGGGCATAAGGGCTTTTGGGTTTTCTCTGAATGACCAAGGGCGCCCTTTCTAGCCCATTTTGGAGGGGGTTTCTCTGTCAGATGATTTATTAGAGCTTGGCAAGAGTTGGAGAGGAGGAGGGTGCACTCTATTATCTAAATAAAGGTCATATCTGAAGTTATTGGTTCTATATTGGTGTTTCTTGCTTGTATCATGTCATTTCCTTATGCTATATGTTCAGATCTATATCTCCATGCTATGATCTTCTTAGTGCAAACCCTAAATGTGCAACTTCATGAAGTAAACCTACAAACACACAAGTAACAACAAATAAACAGTTAAACATCCCTTGTTTCTAGGCAAAAAATTGGCTTGGGAACATTACAACTGCTCCATACCCAGTCGAGCCGGGATTACCCTTGGACACGCCATTGAAGTTGATTTTGAGGAATCCTTGTGGTGAAGGCGTCTAATGGCTGTGGTTACTCAAAGAAGCATGTCGGGAGGGGTTGGGGGAGTGAATGGCCATACTGGCCATATTCCAATGGAGAAGGATGTCTTTTTCATGGGGTGCGCATGCCATCTCCTCCTTTGTCCAATTCTACAGGTGCATTGTTTCTCTAATATTTCCCTGAATCTTTCTCCAAACCCCTTGCCAGTCTAGGTGTGTGAATTTGAAAATACGATGGTTCCTTTCCTTCCAAATGTGCCAAAGGATGAAACCTGGAAGTAATCGCCAGATATGATTAAGGATGGGTGAATTAAAGGCTCTGTCCCTCTAACCTGTCAAGGTTGCAATAGGGCAGTCGCAGACTCTGTCCGAGGTACACATGATCTAGGCGCATTGATCCCATATTTGAGAACTGAAGGGACAAGAGTTCAAAAGATGGAGTTGAGTCTCTTTTGTCTATATGCGGAGATGGCAAATCGAAGGTCCAATGAAACCACGCCTCCTTAAATTATCCCAAGTTAAGATGCTTTTGTGAGAGACCAACCAGAGGAAGGTGCAAAGCTTTGGCCAAAGCCCGGCTTCCCAAATTTTATGCCAAGTGGGTTCCTTGGGGAGCAAGTTGAAAGAATTTTGGAGGTTGTATGCTTCCTTGACGGTGAAGGTTCCTTTTGGGGAGTGTCCCCATCGGAGGATGTCCCTGCCTCGCCGGATCCTTACTTTTCTTTGGTTTAGCTCGCTGAGCCAAGGTTGAAGATCTGTCTTTGGTGGTAGATGAAGATCCGCCCTGATGGTTTTCTATCAGTGCCAAGTATCATGCTAAGAAGTTTCCATCCAGTAATCGATCACCAGCTTAAGACCAATTGTAACCGTGGGAGTCTAGAAGTTGATTGCAAGAGGCTGATGACTGAGAGTGGGTAATTGTTGTCACGAGTCTTGCCAAAAGGAGGCGCTCTTGTCATTTCGGATTTCCCATAAGGCATGGTCAATGATAAGAGAGTTATTCATTTTAGTTGCTTTCCATATTAGGGACCCCAGTCGTTGCTCATTCCATCTTATCAATTGCTCTTCGGTGATGTCAGGGGTGTATTTTTTGTGCCACAACTAAGCCCAGTGGTCACCTGGCCTTGTTAGCCATCTCCACCATATTTTAGCACTGAGGACTTTATTGATCTTGGTTGGATCTTTGAGACCAAGGCCTCCGGCGAGCTTAGGATTGCATAATTTTTCCCAGCTTACCAGTGCCCAGTGGCGTCCTTCCTTAGTACCCTGCCATAGAAATTTTCTCTACATATTCCTTATAGTTGTGAGGATAGAGCTTGGGGCAGGGAGAGCTGAGAAGGCATAGATGTAGAGGGATTGAAGGATGGATTTAAGGAGAGTTAGATGACCAGGTAGATTTAGAGAGCGGAACGTCCAAGAGGAGAGTCTTTTCTTCATAGAGGAAAAGAGGTCTTCTCAGGAGCAAGTCCGAAGGGTCTTGTCAATGAGAAGAATTCCTAAGTACTTGGATGGAAGGGAGCCCCGAGAAAACCCAAGGATACTAGTGATGTGGATTTGGACAACCTTGGGGGTGTTGAAAAAGTAAACTCAAGATTTGTCCTTGTTGATGTTCATTCTCGACGCCGCACAAAACTCATTCAAGAATAAGAGGATGCGGCGTGCTTCCGAGACTGTGGGGGAGCCCATCATGAGGGTGTCATTTACAAATTGACTGTGGGAGACAGGAGGATGGATGTCATGCAAGTTTAGCCCAGATAAAGAGCCATCAGCAATGGAAACTTTGAGGTAACGGCTAAGACCCTCTGCCATGATGATGAAGAGAAAGGGAGAGAGTGGTTCCCCTTGACAGATGCCCCTAGAGGGTGAAAAAGGTCGTGAAGGCACTCCATTGACTAAATTGGAAAAGAAGGGTGAAGAGCTAAGGTTGACCCATTCTGAATCAAAAACCCAAAGCCAGAAGCATTGAGCGAATATACATCCAGCTTATTTTGTCGAATGCTTTTGAAAGATCGAGCTTAAGAAGCATACTTGGGCTACCCATAGATTGCAGAGAATGGATGACTTCATGTGCGAGAATGATGCTATCCAAGATTTTTCGACCTTCAACGTATCATGATTGCTTCGAAGAGATGATAAGAGATAGGATATGCTTGAGTCTACGAGCAATGATCTTTGTGAGTAGTTTGTAAATGATGTTACAGAGGGTGATGGGCCTGAATTACTTGGGATGAGATACCCGCTCCTCCTTGGGGATGAGCGTCAGGAAGGTTGCATTGAGGGCTGGAAGCACCTACTCCAATTGCCTGGAGTCTTCAATGATTTCCCAGACCCCCTGGCGCAGCATAGCTCAACAATGATGAAAGAAGTCAGCGGTGAAGCCATCAAGCCCTGGTGCTTTTCCCATCAAGGTTGCACGCAATGCTTGATCAACTTCTTCAATAGTAATCGACCGAAGGAGGGCGTAATTCTAATCACTAGTAATGATGCTAGGAATATGGTCAGTGATTTTTCTAATGTCATCTGATCTATCACCTGTCGGTTCAGAGAGAAGGTTCAGATAGTAAATGACAAGCTCGTGCTCCAAATCCTCATGAGTGAAGGATGATCCCTTGATCCGAAACAAGCTGAGTGATGCAATTGTGGTGTTGTCGCTAAAGCATGGAATGATGGAAGAACTTCGTATTCCGCTCGCCTTCCTTGAGCCATTGAATGTGAGACTTTTGGCGCTAGAGAATCTCTTCCTGGGTTTGTCGATCATTCATTTGTTGCTTGATGGTGGATTGATGGTTGCTTCCTAGTCCCTCAACTTCTCTGTGAGCCCCTGATCTCGGATTTGTTGTTGCAATAGTTGCATCTGCCTTTCCAGGGTTCTTTGAGCTTCAAAGAAGTTGCCAAAGGTGATCTTGTTCCACAGTTTAAGGCATTGCTTGAAATTCTTGAGTTTTTGTTGGAATCTATACATAAGAGAGCCATGTTGTATGGATGATTCAAGCCACCATGAGCGGACATTGGATTGGAAATCGGGATGCGCCAACCAGAATTTTTCAAAACAAAAAGGTTTGCGCCCGGCGGAGCCTTTGATGTCCATCCATAACTGTATAGGCTAGTGATTGGATCCAACAACATCGAGGACAGTTGCGTTCAAGCTAGTGTCGCTCAGCATGAGTGGCTCGAAGATGAGAAAACGATCTAACTCCCAGGCCACATTTTGAGATCCTGAGCGACGATTTGACCATGTGAAAACACCATTGGGGGTTTCTAGATCAATTAACCCCAGGTTGTCAATCAAAGCTTGAAAGTTACTATTGTTATTGTCTAGTCGTCAAATGCCCCCTCGTTTCTCTTCCAAAGTTAATATCATCTTGAAATCTCCCCCTAAGACCCATCTTTGGTGTTGGATAAGGTTTCCCATCTCTTCCAGATTGTGCAAGAAGGATATCTTTTCCCCTAGAGTGGTTGGTCCATAAACATTAGTCTGAAATCCCCTTTGTTGGAGCCAATGACCCTGTATTCCGCTGAAATGGTCCTTCTAGAGGTGAAGAAATTGTCCAAGATGACAGTAATAGGATTCCATAGTATGGCTAGTCCTCCAGCAGATCCAGAGGCATCAATTCCCATGGAGTGAGCATGTTTCCAACATCTGGTGAAGATTTGGTCTTCTTCTGCCCCTACACATTTGGTTTCTTGAATAAAGACAATGTCTGGTTGATCTGCCATAATCCTATTTCGAAGAAGATGCCACTTATTGAGTCCATTGAGGCCCCGTATATTCCATGAGACGAGCTTCATGATTAAGATGGGGGAGGAGGGGTGGAAAATTGTCAGAGATTAGTTGTATCTAACCTGAGTTGACCATGTAATTTATGATTTCCTGAATGAGTTGTGTGGATTTTCTTCCCCTCTTTTTTTCGTCCTTTGTGGCTTTGTGTGTATCCTTCGCGAGGCCGCGTTGGATTCTCAATCCTAAGTTGGATCTTGCTGTCACTCCTGCGAAGGAATTCAGAAAGACCCTATGAAATTTGTGCAATTGATCCTGCGGTATTATATACAGTTCTTGCTTCCCGTAAGCCTACTCCAGGTGGATCAGATCTACTCCGGCCAAGTCTTGTTCGTATAGCTCCATCTCTAGATCCCCGTCGTTCGTGACAAGATCCTCTGTTGTTATTGGGCCAGAGGGAGGAATAGGGGGAACCGGTTCCAATATGGGAGTTTCCTTTGCTTTCCCTTTGGTTGTGCTGATGGTGTGACCTTCAGTGAGAGGATTGTGCAGGGGTTCGATTTCCTCCAAAATGTCCTGGAGAGCATCGAAAGAGTTACTCGATGAGGGACCCTTTGCAGTTGAAGGGGTCAACTTCCTCGGTGCTCGACAGTGCTTGTTATTTACCTATGTAAAACCATCTTTGGATTTATCAGCAGCTTGAGGCACCGTTTTGGTGACGGTATTCAAAGGGAATTCCCTTAATAAATGCCTATGTTCATGGCATTTCCGGCAACGGAATGGAATGTGTTCATAGTCAATAGTCTAGGACCATTCCTCATCCTGATATTCCAGAGCTATAGATCATGGTAGTGGTTTGGATATGTTGAGATAGACACAGATCCGTGCATGGGATGTATATTTACTCTGTCTGGTTGCCTCAGAGGCTTTGACATAATCCCCAATGGTGTTGCCTATCCCTGCTAGTATTTCTTCTAACCAGAACTCCTAGGGTAAGGAATAAAGGCGTATCCATACTGGAGCATGTGAGAGGTCTTCCTTCTCAGGGAAAATTTTCTCTATCCAGAATCTGAGAAAAAGTCCGACCGAGTTGAAGAAGTAAGGCCCTCCATCGAACACTCGATTTCGATCCTCTAAGTTGTGAAAAATGATGGTGAAGAAGCCCTTGGATCGGAGTTGAAGGTCATAATGATCCTTCGATTGCCACCAATGATGAATCCACTTGACGAGGTCTCATTCCGATGGTCAAAGGCCCAAAAATTTGCCTACCAGGGTGTATTCTTTCATGTACTGCTTTTGATCCTTGATTCTGGGGGTGCTTATGACATATTTAGGAGCCGACACTGCTTGTGGAATGCATTTTCCTAGCTCCCAATTGCGAACCGCTTTTGCATGGGTAGGCATTGGGTCTATTTCCATGGCTTTGCCCTTAGCTGATCCATTGTGAAGTGCCTCCTCACGCAAATGTAGAAGGGAGACAAAAGATGGTCGTAATTTGATGTCGTCGTTTGGATTGGAAGCAACCGCGGACTTGTAAGAGGGGCCTTGCACCCCTTCCTCTACGGAAGTTATTGAGTGTATAGCCCGAGAGGTGGCTGCATGAGCCTAGAGGAAGACAGAAACCCTAGGGGAGTCGGCTTGATCAGAAAACCCTAGTAGAGCATAAACCCATGTGAACTCTCAAGTTTTTTTTGTCTAAAAATTTGGAGGACATGGGGGTGGGCTTTGATCCACTTATGTGTGCACAGGTCACGATATTATTTAATATAATATCTCTAGGTGCAACCACACATTCGACCATTACCTCAAGGTGCCCCCATGGCTCCAGGTTAGGCCCTCACAGGAATTGAACCTTGCCCAATGGTGAAAAAATCCTCACTTTTCACCATTGGATCCAACCCCTTTGGGCATTGTTGTCATAATTATTATTTTACTACTGTTGCAAGTGATTTGATAGCGTATTCAAGTCACTTATTGACTTGCTTTAAATCTTGAAATTGTAAGTGACAAAATATTATCAAACTTGCAAGGTCTTTATAGCATTCTTGTCATCATAGCTTGCAATTTCTACACATATTTGTTGTTGCTATACATTTCATCTTTTAGTGTTTCAGTAGCATATTTATATCTTGAAGTCACTGATTTGAAACATTGATATCATTGCTTGCTGCTAACGTTTGTTGTTTCATTGGTAAAGGGCAGGTACCATTCATTCACTTTTCCTTTTGCCCCCTTAAAATTTACCAAGTGATTTCTTTCCTCGAGTGACCTAGAGAGAGGGGTGGGTTTTACCTAGTCTTTTTACCCTTCATCAACCAACTAGGTCTTGGGACGTCTCCCTTGGAGTGAGTTTCCTCTCCTCCTAAATATAAAGAGGTATCCTACTGGGGTGACATTGATAGGACTACCTCTGTGTTACATCAATCTAGGCCTACTTGCCTTTAGGCTTTGGGCAAGTATAGATTATGCAATAACAGGCAGAATTATGGCTTTGTGTGACAGACATCATGGAAAAGAACCAATATATTGGTTGAAAATTCATGGTGCACATGCCCGAGAGCAACAAGCATTAGCTATACAATTTCTCTTACAAGTAGCTAGTTCCTCAACCTACAAGAGGAATTGGAGTACTTATAGTTTTATTCTTTCAGTAAGGAGAAACTGATTGGGATCTAAGATGGTAGAAAACTTGGTTTACAACTTTACATTTATAGTACCTGTAGTCTACTTGCTTGGAAGATGAAGGTGATAGGGAAGGTCCTTCTAAGAAATAGGATTACAATGTCCATTCAACAGTCTTGTATATTGTGGCAAACGTTTTGCCTATATTGTAAATCATTTTTTATGTACAACGTTTTTTCTGCTGTCAAGTTTAAATTCCTTTCTTCAACAAGTCTCTAAGCCTTTTTTTTCTGCCTTCTCAGCCCACCTGTCTTGCTTAAATGCCGAAACTGAATTTCCGAGCTTCTTCCTTCCCCTCCTCAATTTCATTTCATTGTGTTCATAATATATCTCAACAATTTTCTCCAATTGTTCTTATCCAATGAGCTGCAGGTACCTCCAGAGTGTAAAGTTCCCTTGAGACTCCATACATCTTCTCCAATTCTGATTTCCTCTTCAATTTTGCTTAGTATTTTGATAATTCTCCTCTTTTGCAATTCCAGAAGTTGCCTCGCAACATCCATAACCTTAAATCCTAGCTTAACTAAGATAACATCCCTCATTCATCCTAACCTAACTCATGGCCATTGGCTGCTGCAGTCCTTAAGCACCAGAAGTTCATCGTTTGGGACGAAGATCTTTCTAACTCCAAACCATGAACAATTATGGCTTCTTCTAAGAGAATGCTTATGTAATGCTACAAAGATGACAACAGTCGCAAGCAGAAGTCTTGAATCAGCAAAAGGAAAAAGATAATGAAGAAAAGGAGAAACATATTTTC
Source organism: Picea engelmannii (assembly GCA_009831015.1). NCBI lineage: Eukaryota > Viridiplantae > Streptophyta > Pinopsida > Pinales > Pinaceae > Picea > Picea engelmannii. The sequence continues at coordinate 510,868 of ML780121.1, forward strand.
AGTAAAAGATAAATTAACCATCAAAAATCTAACACTGTTTATCTACATTCAATCAACAGATAGGTGGTGCATTCACAAGACTTCCAAAAGTAGTACTCTCTCACTACTGGATGTTTCTATAAAGTCGTTTGACTTTGACTTTGCATGAATAACAACAAAAATATCTAATACTCATAGGGATCCATTTTGAAAAATTCATGCAGATTAGTATTCTGGTTTACTCTTCTTTTTCAGTCCAAAGTACAAACAGAGGAGATATATAGGCAAAAATCACCTCAGCTCTTGTTGGCAGTGGATATTCTATCATGGACTCAAGTAGCTGTGAGGCGACAATAACTGGCTTATTTAGCTGCCTACATGACTCGACTATTTGCTGCTGCACACAAGGAACCTGTTCCAGGGGAATCTGTGCACCAAGGTCCCCTCTTGCTACCATCGCTCCATCAGATATCCGAATTATCTCTTCAAGATACTTCAGAGAATCAACGCTTTCGATCTTAGCAATGACACCAATTTCACTGCAAATCCCAAGAACAATATAGACAATAATTAAATACAATCAATTTTCCCAAGCATACATGATATGAAATATAAGGAAACATAAAGTTAGATTACAATTAAGGAAAGCTTCTTTCATGGCAAGTTAAAACATGGTTTATAGCATAGACAAAGAAAATGGCGCTTCTTTCATTCATGGTAACTTGTTAGGACCTTCTTTGAAATAACCATCCTTCTTAAAAAACATTCAAATTGGAGAAATGTTTGCAAATTGTGAGAGGTTTAGTGGCAGCATAGGTTGTATATATCTCAAGGACAATTTATTCTTCATTTGAATTGGTATCGTTAAAGGGGAATATAGTTTTCTATAAAAATATGCAAATGTGCATGTTGTTGGAGATAATGGTCATATTTAGATCTTAGATTGATTAGGACTTCAACTG
>ML780121.1:517609-534711 GCA_009831015.1 Picea engelmannii
CAATGGAAAACCCTAAACATCCAAATACCTAACCCTAGGAGATGAAACACCAAGACTATGGGCCCTGTTTGGGTAAGTTGGTACATCAACTTCCCGGGGACGTAACTTTGGCATACGATCTCTGTTTGACGCGTTCCATACCTCGTTAGAAAGATCTATACGAGAACTACAACTTTTGGGTGAGCAACATCGATCTACAATTCATATTGCTCCCCGTTTTCCCAAAAAACGTCGTTTAAGGCCTCAAAATGGCTCCGGAAGTTCAGGACCCGAAAAACTGCTAAAAATAGTAAACTGTGCGGAAACCGAAAAACTGAAAGAAGCAATGGTGGGGGTCCAAGTGGAATAGGTGGGTGGCCACCAATATCCACCAGGATCACACCATCGGGCCTATGAGAAAGTTGTCGCTGCCTACTGAGTTCCCTATCAAAGATTTGTAGTTGTCGTCGCTTGGTCAGCCCTGAGTCACAACCACCAAATAAAGGGTTATAGCCGTAAGGGTCGATGCGTAAAGAGTTAGCATAATTAAGCTACCACTCCACCAGGTAGAAAGAAGTCATCGAGTTGCCAAATCTATGACAAGAAGTGTATAATAATTTTTTTTAAAAGTGACGAGTTTGTATATCCACGTGATCGTTGACGGTGGATCCGCTAGTCTACAGTCCAATAAACTAGAAGAGAAAGAAATCTTTTAGAAAGGTGATATATGTTACCTCCTAAGTTCTCACTTGGTGAAAAAGTCCTAATCACGAGTGTGAGACCCCAAGGACAACTTAGTTAAGCTACCCATTTTCACCTCAATAACCTTGCCTTTCTCACTTTAGACTAAGTCAAATATAGAGTAGGGAGGCTTCCCTGTGGTTGATTAGGCTCAATTTGTGTAGTAGATAGTGGGAGCAAAAGAGAGCTTAGCCACATAAACAAAAGGAAAAAAAAAATTGAGTTGTTTATACTTTTAGGGGTGATGGATGAAAGGGAAGATCAATTTCTTAGTTGCTTGGGCTATGGGCTCATGCATGCAACTTCAAAGGCTATTCTTCAAGAGAGATAAGGGGTTATAAACAGCCAAGGTGGCATGCCCTATGATAGCCCTAATTTGGCGAAGAAGAAATCACAGGTTTTACGAAGGGAAGGGGCTCTCTATGGGGAGCTCCACAACCAAATTAATCTAGAAGTGGCCTTGCCTAAAGATGGAAAATATGCATTCAATCACCAAGGACGTCTAGGGCATGAATTTCTTCTCTTTAAGACAAAGTGGAAAAAATGCTTCAATTACCTCCTCCAATGTAACAAGACTGCTCCTCTATGGCTCCCAGATTAACTCTAACAATCCAAACCTATAAGCAAAAGTCTCCAATATACACACCAAGAATAATCTACCACACATACAAAACTTGTACATATTGTTATCACCATATCTAGCACTTGTGCAAAGCCTTCACAAGATGCAAGATAAGTGTAACATATGGAAGTAATTTCCACTATCACCTAAGCGATTACTTCCCTCGTTTTAGTGAAGGATTGAGATCCAACACAAGGGAGGCTTCCCTAGCACCCCAAAGGATCCTATAACAAGGCAAGGAAAGTCTACGACCTCTTATCTTGGTTACTTGATTGTACCACCAACTAGATCAAGATTCAAGTTGAGGTCAAGGTGGTTTAAACAAGGCAATTTCATTATGTATGTGTGAGGGATGTTTCTAAGATAATGAAAGGTATTCACCATAACAAACGAATCAAATAAATGCCCTAGCTATCAAAGAGAAAGAAATGGCTGTAATAAAACTTGAATAAAGTGATGATTCACTTCAGCAAATAACAAGTTATAACAGACAATAAACTAGTAAGGATGCAATGGAAAAGATGCTAAATGTAAGCTAAAAGGCTAACAAAACAATAACCAATGATTGCTTAAACGAACAGCATGAAACTACATTAAATTAATGCTAGTTGCCAAGCCCTAATGGTTGAAAACTACAATGTTATGCAACAAATGATGTAAGAGACAATTGTAAGTAAGAAATGCAACTAAACCCTAGACGTTAAGCTATTAGTTATTAGAAGATGAAAATGCAATGCAATGCAATTAAACCTAGACTAACACAAGATGTCAAGAGAGAGAGGATTAGGGTTCTAAAGTCACTTGCAAAAGAGAAAAGGGACTAGAGTTGTCAGAATTAGGGAAAGAAAACAGAAAATATACCTTTTAATTTTTATTTTTTTTGTTAGCTTAAATCAGCAAGAACATAATAGATCTAAATAAAACTCCAAACAGAAATGTATAGTAAAACAATAGATGTGAAACATAAAGTAAGCAAAGCTTAGATCTAAACTATACATATATTTCTAAGTGAACAAAACATTTAGATCTGAACTGTAACTATATTTCTAAGTGATCAAAATATTTAGATCTGAACTGTAACTATATTTCTGAGCAAGTAAAGCAATTGAACCATAGAAATAATTCTGAGCATTTAGATCTGAACTAAAGAACTATTTCTGAATAAACAAATCAAGAGATCTGAACCTAAACAATAGATCTGAGCATAAGCAATGAAATAAGACTAAAACAACAACTTACCTATTGAGGATTTACCTATGTGTAATAAAGAAGAGCTTGACACACATGAGAGATGTTAGGTCGATGTTGTTATGCTCGGATAAGTCTAGGAGTCATGGATCAACCTCAATAGGTTAGATCTCTTATCAATGAGAATATAGGATTGATTGCCACCAACGAGAAACTTCATACAAAGACCACAAAACCCCAAGCAGAAAAATTTTGGAAGCAAAACCCTTATTCCAGCCACATACAGTGAGTAATCTGTATAAGGAAAAGATGTGACAGTAAAGAAGGAAGAGGTTGGAAGCTCCAGATCAGAATAGAAGAGGATGGTTGCCTAAGTTCAAGCTCTAGCTACCCAGCAAGAAGGTCGCGGCCTAGAAGGGCTCCAGATCTGCTCAAAAAAAAGGACAGCAGCCTCAAGAGGAGATCTCATCACTTAGAAGAGGGTCGGCTTCAGTAGACAGGCAAAGAGAGAAGAGGGCGGCAGCAAGGACACTTGACAACAGTAATTAAATCACCCTCAACACACAGCAATCCTTAACATAGCCTGGCAGCAGCAAGAACAACTTAGAAGGGACCTGGCAGCAAACAAGAAAAGAGGCCGAATTGAAACTGTCACAAGGAGGTCGAACTAAGACTGTCACAAGGAGGCCGCACCACACATAGAAGAACTCAGAGCAATCTGCCACACTTAGAAAAGAAGAGAATGAGTGAAGTAAAAGGTGAGGGGAGAGGTTTCTATTTATAGTTTTAGGCTAGGGCTAGGTTTATAAAAATATTATTAATATAATAACATATTAATTAATATAAATATTAATTTAATATGTTATATTTAAATATTAATTAATATTTTTATTCATTCTTATCTAGCCCTAAAAACAAAAATACAAACCCCACTCAAACCCAAACTCAAAAACCAAAGGAGAAAAACAAGCAAGGGGTTAGGAGAGGTAGAGAGGTTTTCTTAGTGGCAACACATGTCCATATAATTTTCAAAGGTGACCAATTAACTTTATCATTGAGACAAACAAAGTTCGCTCACACAAGAATTATCCAAAATACTTCGAATATAACACAATAATCCATGTAGGAATAATGTATAAATGTATAAAATATGAATAGATAAAATGATTACAATTGAGAATGAGGGCTCGTTTATATACCCACGCAAGGGTGCCCTTAACCAATAGTCATGTCCTTTGAGACATGTCCTTTCATTATTAATAGTTATTATTTATTAATTAATTATTACGTTATGAATATTAATTTATATGTATATTTATGTTCATAACATTGTCTTCCCCTTAAAAAAGTTTTGTCCTCAAAGCATACGTTATGGAAGACTTATCTCTTGCTTTAGCTTGTAATTATTGCCTTATGCTTCTTCATTATTGAGTTAGTAATCGTTGAGGACCTGAGACAATAGGATCTTCTAAGCGTTGAGCAGAATTGTCGAATTGTAATGGAGTTTGCCCATCCTAATTCGATCTTTTGTGGATTTGGGTTGTTATAGGGTTCTTGGATAGAACTTGATATATTTCTACTCCCATGATAGCTTCTATTTTGACCCGCACTTATAGTGGAAGTAATATTCTTCGACATAGTGGTTATTTGTTTCTGTTGATACATTGATTGGCTGAAGTATCGATTTTTGTGATTAGGATGTTAATAAGGCATCCTCGCAACTTGATCTTTACTTTGTATACTTGTAGCCTTTTCTTGATTAACTTTTGTAATTGAGTTTTCTTCATACCCCTGGATTGTTTCTACTTTGACATTTGAAGACTTCTTTACATCAACTGGATTTGCTTCCTTTTGAGTTGTAAGGTTGATTGGGTCTGTCATCGTTTCCTTATCGACTAATAATGTTTTGTGATCCAGACTTTCTTGTAAAGTCTTCTTATCATGCTTCAACTTTTTAATTTGAGTTAATAAATCTTGATTATGTCGTCTTAATCATAAAAGTTCTTCCTTATTTTTTGACCTATTGTTTTTTTCTGATTCTAGATTCTCCTTTCTTTCGTCCTTTAAGATTTTAATTTGTTTAAGTAACTTCTAGTTAAGGTTCCTTAGGCAAGAGATTTCTTCCTCCTTTTCAGTTGATTTCTCCTTGAGACCTTGATTCTCTTGTTTTGAATTTGTATTCCCTTGCTTCTTGTCTTTTAACTTTCTGATTTTAATTAGTAAATTTTGATTATGATTTTTTAATCGTAATACTTCTTCATCTCGTTCTAGTAAGTCTTAGTGCATTTTTTGTCTTTTAGTCTTTAGTTCTTCATTTTGTGTAACGAGTTCCCGAATACGCTCTTTGAAGTAACGATTATCTTTCTGTGTTAACCCATTAAAATGTTTTTCCTTCTCAATTTCAAACTGTAATTTTTTATTGCTCGCTTTATAATGTCCTAGTTCTCCTTCCAATATTCGTGATTGCATTTCTAAATTATCTTGATATTCTTCCATAATAAATGATTTTTAAATGTTTCTTCAATCCTTTTTAGAAAAAAATATTTTCCTTATACTTCTTTCACTTTATAAATAAATATCTTATATAAAAGACCCTTTTCTCTTTATTATTACACCTTCCAATATATCTCTTTTAATAACTTTTCACAAATGAACTTAAGAATGGACCACCGTAAACTTTTCTCCTTGTATCTTATTGTATATAAAAAATTCCACTTTACTTTTAGGAATATCACTTTTTTTAACTCATTTTTTTTTAATTTATTTGTTTATTTTTTTATTTTTTTTTATATCACCCTTTTAATAACTTTGATAATAACTTTTGATAGTACTGATGCCTTTTCACTTCTACCTTTTTTTTTCCTTCTTTGTACTTTATTTTTTTTTTGTTTCACCAATCTCTTTTTTTTTCCTTTGTACTTTTAACTTTATTTATTTTTTTATTTTTTTTATCTTAATTACTTTTTAGAACTTCGATTACTTTTCCACACTTCCTTCTTACTTATTTGTATAATTTGTATAAAAGAGTTTATACATATGCCACCGTATATTTTTCGCTTTACAAATGGCTTGCTCTTCCAAAATAAATCTTTTCACCCCCTTTTAATGATAATTAAAGGACTGTCCTCGAGGTGTAGGACAGTCGGTGACGAAGTGTGTTGTTAAGGCACTCCGTGATGTTAAAGTCACCGGTTTGAAACCTGCGGGGACAAAAAATCCAGCCATGTTAAGGGTTAGTGTGGCTCAGGCCGGGTGCGATCCCCGGGTGATTTTGACGGCTTAGATGCCCCTGAGTCGCAGTTTCTTAGCCACAGGTTAGTCCCACATGTCACGGACAAACTAACAAACAAACAAAAAAATGATAATTGAAGGACTTGTATATTCCAAGTGGCGAATTTATATCTTGATATATTTTCTTGCTCTTCTTTAATAAATGAACCTTTTTATTGGTCCGTATGTCAACTTAGAATAGAAATTTTGCAATTATGTTTTCGTTATCTAAATGATAGAGCTTGTTTTAACCACGAGATGGCAGCGACTCATTTCAACAGACGCGCCCATCAATTTCTATCTCACTGATTACTTGTAAGTGGTTTATTGGCCACGATTTTGACAGTTCAGAAACTTAAATGAGAATATTTGTGAATAGGTTAATGGTCGAATACTCCTTGAAAGGGCACGATTCCTAACTGGTGAGTTGGCTCACCGAGATTTACCAACTGTTACGTCACAATTTTTCTTCCCTAGTGAATTCTACATCAAGCAGCGTTTCAATCTCTTGAATGGAAATTATTGTGAGGGCTTGAATTCAACCTGTATGACCCTTTTTTTTCCAGTGACTATGGGCGGCTATTGAGAGGGCCCCGAATTCAATTACTATGATAGTTGCGGTTACGGTGATTTATGTCGGTGTATATAAATGCCACAATTTCTAAACTTGGTTGCAACCAAAAAAAATGACGTAAATGCTTCTCGATGAAAGATTTGTGGTATGTGTGCGCACTGCGCAGAGCTTCCTCAACAAATCACTATGGTTGGCAATTGCCACTAGAATTATATAGATGTTTGTAGAACCTTCCGTACAATGTGCTCTGGTGCTAGATATTTTGTTGTGCAAAATATATATATATATATATATATATATATATATATATATATATATATATAAAATAAAGATAAAAAAATTATGATTCTCTTTTGAATTTTGCAACAAAATATTTGGATTTTATATGGCCAAGAGCCAGTTATGGTCAAGGACCGGAGACACGAAAACTCTGATAATTGGAGTGTGGCTAAAAGCTTGAATTATGGTCAAGGACCAAGATAAACAGAGAAACTCTGAAGAATTGAGTGTGGTGAAAGACCGGATTTTCAGAGAAACTCTGAAACAAAGGGGTTGGCCAAAAGTCGAATCGAGATTTGCTCTGATACCAAATGAGACAAACAAAGTTCGCTCAAACAAGAATTATCCAAAATACTTGGAATATAACACAATAATCCATGTAGGAATAATGTATAAATGTATAAAATATGAATATATAAGATGATTACAATTGAGAATGAGGGCTCGTTTATATACCCACGTAGGGGTGCCCTTAACCAATAGCCATGTCCTTTGAGACATGTCCTTTCATTATTAATAGTTATTATTTATTAATTAATTATTATGTTATGAATATCTATTTATATGTATATTTATGTTCATAACAATCATCACTACATAAGGGTTATATCCCACAATGTGGTAATGCTCATCTTCATAATCTCTCCTAGGTCTTGTGGACCATCATGGGAGAGAGGAAGAGGATCACATAACAACACATCTTGGTTTTACACCAAGATCTACCTGATCAAAGACCAAGTTGCCCCAGAACACATCTTGGATCTTATCCACCAAGGTACAAGACCAAGGATCAACCCATGCTTTAGACATGGATACCCTAGAACATATCTAGGGGCCCTAGACATATCTAGGGACTTATACTGCTTGGTCCAAGACCAAGAACCCCAATCATCCACTGGGGGCCCTCACAAGAGTCTTTGCCATGGCTCTAACTGCTTGGTCCCAGACCAAGGACCCCAGGAGTGTACCGAGGGCCCTAGTTCACAACTAGAGTCTTTATGCCATCCTCTAGGGAGAATGGCTCTTGCAACTGCATTAAATTCAACAAGAGTCGTTTAGTTCCTTGGGCATATGGAATCAATAAATGCAACTTCTATGGATTGAAAGGGCAAGAGAAAACTCAAGAATCAAACCCTAGGGGAGTACACTCATAAGCCCTTGGTATTGATTCTTTAAAAGAGCTACTTAGGGGAGTCCACTCACAATCCCTAAGAAGTTGTCCTATGTTTTCTAAAGGCCTTTAACAAGAGATCGAGGTGGATATTAGGTCAAAACCCTAGAGGACTCCACTGACAAGATGTAGGATTTTTCCCTATAAGGATAAATCTAGGGGAGTCCACTCACAAGCCTTAAAATTAACCTTATATGCTTTAACAAACTTAAAATGAATGAAACAAAGGGAGCTCACTTGCAAGCCTTCCTAGGGTTTCAAAACAAAATTTATGCAAAGAAAACAAGATAACGTGCAAATTATGACCACTTTGATAAAGCATTTACTTAATACACCAAGAATAAACCATAAAACAGTTGAAAAGACCACTTACTAGTCAAGTCGTTGAGCATGAAAGAAACCATCGCATGTCATCATCCACAAGAAACATGAAAAAATATCCACTAGATCAATCTCCCAAAAGCGCGCATAACTTCTCCATGATTTGTAAGAGAGCAAACAAGTACTAGAGATGACTCTCCACAAGTTGAGTTATGATTTACAAATGAGGAAACCCTCAAGTATATATATGAAACAAGCCTAGCGCCGCATCTCTCTAAAATCCCCTATAACTTAATAAATCCATGATACAAGGCGGATAGGTCTCAATCTGACCCCAAAATAGCCTCTAACATAAACATAAAATGCTACATCAAAACGTCCTCTAAAATAGCCACACATGCAAGTGTAGGATGGCAAAAGATGGTGATGTCATCTCTTCAAGGGGTATAAGGCATCCCCTGCTGCTCCCACCTGTGTCTCTCCCCTTTGTCCAGTGGCCTTGAACTAGTAAATAACCCAATAGATTGAGATAGAGATTAAGTTCCAGAGCCTAATGAATTTGGTTATCATAGTTTCTTGGCTCACTAGTCCCAAATCCGTTATGTGCTTAAATTGAATTCCTCGGTTGGCCCCCACTGACTCCACTTGGCTCCATGGGTGTTTGGTTGGACTTTGTTTGAAAGTCACATCAATCCCCAAAGGTGCAAAGCATCATGAAAGGTCCCATCCCCTCATCAATAGGGTCATGTCTCATCATCATTAAGGTGCCAACTCATCATCCATGTGCTAGGTCGGCTCAAGCAAAAGTGACACATCACTCAAACATGACATCATCATCATGTGCATAACATCCCAAGCTCCTAGGGTGACGTCATGGTGGATAATGGATCCATAACCTCTCCCAAGGGGTGCATCATCATCATCAAGGGTAATGGGGTCAATCCAAATCCTAATATCGTCAAAGGGTGCAACATCCAAGTGCATGGGCTTCTTGCCCTCTAAATGGTCCATCAAGTTGTATCTACAACATCCAAGCTCGTCAATGCAACATCCAAGGTCCAAGATCTACTAGAAGATGTTCAGAGGCATGCCAAGTCATCACCTGACCCAATGCTCATCATCAAGGGTGCAGCATACTCCAAACAGTGTATGACGTCATCATCAAACGCCCTCCAAAGGACCATATCCAAGGGTGCATGATCAATAAGAAAGGCTCACAAAATCAAGTAAGACCAACATTACAAGATACAAGAGTCATTAGAATCACACAAAGTAAGCCACGATCTAATACCAAAGCCAATTAGGCAATTCACATTAGGTATCTTCTTAAAAATTCACACTAGCTTAAGACTTTATGCAACTTGACAAGTTTAGGTATGGGAGGGCCATCATAAGACCCTATTAGGTCTGTTAGTACCCAAGTAGAGTAGTTTCCGAGAAACCCTTCAAAGTGTAAGCATAAGTGAATGACATGGTATGGGGTTTACTTCATGGTCATGATGTCATTGACATGCAAGGCCACGTGTGGGTTCATCCCCATGGGCGCCTTTGTAGAGGGAGTGTTTGGTGCTTGAGTTACCCTTTCCTCGGCAGTGTGAGTATTCCAAACCCCTTCTTGCCTTTTGATATTCATGTATTGCTTTACAAATCCCCTTTTCAGGTTCATGTGTTTATTTTTCACTAGGATTAAGTCCTTTTAATTTGATATGCATTTAGTGCCTTAGGACTAGGGGCGATCGCCTCATCGCGAGGGGGTAGAGCTCAAGCTGTCTTTGGCTTTTGATTTGTCATTTGTCATTTGTCATCCCATTATCCTTTTTTATAATATGCTTACTTTTTTATTCTTTTTACCAGCTACATTAACCTCGAGCATTCTAGCCCCTTCTTCTCAAAGGAAAATGAAGGCACAGACCTTTTTTGTGTACGTGTACGATCCATTTCCAAAAGATAGGACAATGGGAGGAATCAAGATGAAAAGAGTTAAGTATGAAAAGGAATGATATGTTGCCCCTATCAAGGCCTCCCAGTAGTACCCATGTTCCCCAAGAGTGACAACACTGGACTAGGACAGATATGATGGCCACCAAGGTGAAATGAGGCAAAAGCATAACTTCCAAGCAATCATGCTCCATTATCTAACTTCAACCCATGATCCTCACCTAAATCCCTAATGCATTAAATGTGACACTTTATATGAAACAATGATAATGTACCTCACGTGTACTGAACCAATCAAAAGAACCATGTTGATAGGGGAGAGTGGGTAACATCTAGCTCCAACATAGGGACATGTGCTCACCATATAGCACATGAGAACCTTAGCATCTATCATACTCCAAGACCTACAACCTGCAACCTACATCACTCTAAAGAAAAATTTCCTGCTACATTCTAACATAAAGACACATTCTAACATAACATTCAAGAAATGCACCCTTCTCATCTCCAAACCCTCACTTGCTCTCTTCCTCTTCACTCAACTCTCTCAAGTGAACAATGAGCCTCCATTTCCCTCCTTTAGCCTAATCCTTCAGGCTAACCTAGAAAACCAAGGGCTCAGATTAGATCTAAACCTTTCTCCAAAATGGGTGGATGAGATTAGATCTCATCATTCACTTAAGTCTCCATAGTTTCACTTTATTTTCATTAATTTACATTTAAGTGAAATTAATGTCACTTTATGACTTGACTGAATAAAGTCACTTTAGACTTAAATGAATAAAGTCAAAGTGAAATTATAACATAAAGTACAAGCATGAGGGTAATACTCTCCCCCTTTGTGTTTAGAGACTCATAAACACAAGGGGACCACTTTCCTTGGTACCCAAATCTCAACACTCCCTCTTACTGAGGAAAGTGTCACTCACCCCTCCAAACTTGTCCCTGAAGTGGACATCCTTTCCCCTTGGCAAGGCCTCGGTAAGTAAATCTGCAACCTGCTCATCAAAGGTGGCCTCTGACTCTAATCTGCTCGTCACCATAGCCAAGTGGGACCCAAACCTCTCTGGTGCCCTGCTCTCTCTCATCAACCTCTAAGGCTCTCCAACATAATCCTTTGCCTCCTCCAGGGTCTCCTGAAACCATCTCGGTTTCCTTTTCCCTGAAGTAACCTCTGGCTGAGTACTCTCCTCATGCCTCTGACTCTCATGCACAGATCTCTGATCAATAGTCTGTGACCCTGAAGCACCTACACCAACTGTTTGTATACTTGGCAACTATGACTTTGAACCTATCCCGGGTGGACCAGTCACCCCTGAACTGTACTCGACACCTGAGGTTGTGTCCCCTACGAAGCATCACTCTGTAATTGTGGGACCTCCTCAACTTTGTCTCTCAACTCGAGAGATCTCTTGAAAGCTCTACCCTCCTCAACTCTGTCTCTCAACTCAAGAGATCTCCTGAAAGCTCTACCCTCCTCAAATCTGACATCTCTCCTCACCACCACTCTCCTCAATGCTGGAATGTAGATCCGGTAGGCCTTTGAGACCTCAAAGTATCTAGCTAGCATCCCTCTCTCTGCAGTGGGATCTAGCTTTGTCCTCTTCTCTGAGGGGACATGAGAAAAAGTTGAGCACCCAAATATGCACAGGTGCTCAACATCAGGCCTACTCTTGTAGAAGCCTCCTCATAAGTCTTCCTCCCCAAAGCTCTATGGGGACTCTTGTTCTGCAGATAAACTACAGTACTGCAAGCCTCTGCCCACAAGTAGAATGGCGGTGCCTGATAATGTAGCATACTCCTCGCTGCACCCACTATGGGCCTGTTCTTCCTCTCTACAACCCCATTCTGTTGAGGGTTGTAAGGAACGATCAACTGCCTTCTGATACCCTACTCCGTACAAAACTCTGCAAACTCCGTGGAGGTATACTCACCCCCATTTGCTGACCGCAAAACCTTGATCTTTCTCCCTGTCTAGTTCTCCATAAGAGCTTTAAAGTTTGAACTCTTGGAACCTCTTGAAGACCTAATTCTTGGTATTCGGGAAAAAGATCCAAGTCTTCCTAGAGTGGTCATCAATGAAAGTAACATAATACTCTCGACCACCCAAGGAAACACATGACATGAGCCCACACACATCTATGTGTATCAAGTCTAGTACCCTAGTTGATCTAATGTCACTGCTGGGAAACACAGTCTTGGTGTACCACCCAAGAGCACACCCTCTGCACACCTCTCGATGCTCAACGTTGAACTGTGGTATGCCCGTCACAATCTCTCTTAACCATCTCAAAGCTCCTTGATGCAGATGAGCCATCCTACGATATCACAACTCACACAACGAACTATTGTTGTTGCTACTCGTCAAAGCATACAAAGGTTGGAAAAGCAATCTATACAGGTTCCCCTCTCTCGTCCCAATCACTCTGCCAAAAGTGACACTAGACCCCTTAGGGTGAATGAGGACCTATGTCCCTCTGAAGGACACCTCAAGACCCCTATCCAGGATGGAGGAAATTGAAATGAGATTATTCTTCAACCTCGAGACATACAATACATCCTTGAACACCAAGGGTGACATACACTCCCTCTGAAATGATACTGTGCCACGCCCAGTCGCCCTGACAATGGTGTCGTCGCCAATCACTATCTCCAACCTGATCTCTAGATCTCTAAGATCAATGAAGTTCTCTCTCACAGCTGACATGTGACTCGATGCTCCACTGTCAATATACCAGACGTTCGATGGCATCTTAACTGTCGAACAACAAACTATCAAGGAGCACTCCCTCTCAAACTCAGCGGCAAACTCCTCTGTTGTCGCTGCAGTACCACCCAACTTCTTCTTCGTCTTCTTGTTGGGACATTGTCCAGCATAGTGCCCCAACTAGTTATAAGAAAAGCATCTCACTTTGCTCATATCCCTATGTTTCTCACCTCCTCTCAGTTGCTACTGCTTGGCCCCACCTTTGGGCCACTACTTGGTCTTCTTCTTGCCCTTTGCCAAAAGAGCAATATCACCCTCATCATCATCCTCACCTTGTTGTTGACTAGAAGATCCTAGAGCCTCTCCCAACTAGGCATATGCTCTCTAGCCACAATGCCTCATACAAAACTATCCCAAGGTTTGGAAAAGACATTTAAGGCTATCCTCACCAACTCTGAGGGATCAACTATCTCGCCAACTGTTGCCAACTCATCACGAATATGAGAAAATCTCGTGAGGAATGAGGCAACTGTATCTATCTTCATCATCTTGGTGCCCCTTAGCTTCTCCTGGAGCACCATCTTTTGGTTTTGTTTAGGGCTCTAGTAAAGACCACACAAGCACTGGCACATCTGAAATGTGAAGTCCTTACTAGACACGTGAGGTACGAGATGGTCCTTGACCGCATCAAGGATAGTCCTCTTGGCCCTGATGTTCCTTTTACGGAACTCAACCATGAGAACTGCATCCGTAGGAGGTACTAAGGGATTCTCCACAATGTCCCATAGTTCTCCCTCCTCCAGAATCAAGACTGTCATGGCTTTCCACGGGGACCAATTCCCAATGCCCGCTAGCCTATCCTCCACCCTCAAACCTGCCACCAACATGGCTGCCATCTGATGCTAAAATTGATACACTCTAACAAAGTAAAATTGAGCAACATTGAACAACAAAACAAATCCTCCAACACACAAAACTCAAGTGTGAAAATGAAGCTTCCACACAAGTGAAAAAACTGCCAACTGTTTACTCCAAAAATCAGCCACCTCTTTTGCCATCTGGCTCTGATACCATGAAGAAATTTGAGGTTCCTTAGGCTGCCCAACAGGCCTATCATATGACCTCTTGTTGGGCACTAAGTTCAAGGTACTTTCAAACTGTTTTCTCATTGTTTTTAGGACAATTTTCTCATTGTCCAAAACAGCCACCAGAACTGAACTTTACCAACTCTAAAATCTGCCCTTAAGCTTTGATTTGATGCTCTTTAGTGCCTCTTGTTATAAGGTTTAATGATGGATAGTTTTGTTGTCAAGGTTAGCCTTCTTTAACATGCATTAAACATCAAGCACGACTCTAGAATCTTTAACAACTACAAGCTAAAAATAGTAAGCAAACAATGACAAATGAACACATGTGTTTTTAGTCAACATGACCCTGGAAAAACCCCCATGAGGAAAACCAGTAAGAGAGATAGATATATATTGGAGATCTCAAAGCAAATGCTACAAGTAAATACACAAGGAACTTGATACAATACAAGATTCTTCTCAAGCTTGCAATGGAGTCCCTTGATTGTAGCACCCCTTTGCCATGGTCTGCGTGCCCCTTTGCCTTGGTTTGTGCCCCTTACCTTGGCCCTTACGCCCCTTACTGATTGTGCCTGCTAGCATAATAGAATGTTCCCTAGTCCTTGGCTCCCTTTGCAAACACCCAAGTGTGCCCTCACTTGTGTAATGGATGTGCCCTCATCTCCTCTCGAGAATGGCACCCCAACACTCCACAAGTGCACCCTCAAAGACACACAAGCGCCTATCCTCTCAAGATGCACCCACAACCACTACTAGCTTGATTCCTCTCCTTTGTGCCCCTTAGCTTCTCACCTTGGATGAGCCCTTAGCTTGCTTGCGCCCTCTATGCTCAAGAAGGCAACCTCAAACCCTCACCCTTCTCTTATCAAGAAGTGTGCCCTTCTCATCTCCAAACCCTTGCTCTCTTCCTCTTCATTCAACTCTCTCAAGTGAACAATGAGCCTCATTTTCCCTCCTTTGCATCCTTTAGCCTAATCCTTAAGGATAACCTAGAAAACCAAGGGCTCAGATTAGATCTAAGCCTTTCTACAAAATGAGTGGATGAGATTAGATCTCATCATTCACTTAAGTCTCCATAGTTTCAATTTATGTTCATTAATTCACATTTAAGTGAAAATAATGTCACTTTATGACTTAAGTGAATAAAGTCACTTTAGACTTAACTGAATAAAGTCAAAGTGAAATTATAACATAAAGTACAAGCATGAGGGTAATACTCTCCCCCTTTGTGTTTAGAGACTCACAAACACAAGGGGACCACTTTCCTTGGTACCCAAATCTCAACACACCTTGCTTGCGCCACTTGATTATGAGACATGGCCTTTGGAGGCTTCCTACACCCTCCTAGAGCATGACGTCACCCACACCTATGACCTTGGAGGGCTTATTTTGGTGTATTAGCATGTTTATCTAGAGTTAGTAGAGGACCTGAGCAAACATGAGATGTTTTCAGGCTAGCAACACAAGAAAAGGAAGATGTTCATCCTTCCGACTTCAGAGGGAGTCACTTGATTCAAAGGGAGTCAAACTATTTGAGAAGAAGGAAGAGACAATACATTCTCCCCTTCAGCAGTTCAGAGGGAGACAGTTATTGATCCCGTTGATCCAGTTGATCATGTTGCTCCAAATGATGTTCCCAAAGACATTGCAATAGGCCATAAAAGGCCTACCTGGGCTCGACAAACTCTACATGAGGCAGAGGGACATGCAGCTCCTCAAGGCACATTCCGAGAGAGCAAGAGACCAAGGAGATTTTCGAGCTATTTTGCAAGACATGAGCCACATCATTGATACTAAGCCTTATTGTCATGAAGAAGCGACAAGTCAGCAGGTATGGCAAGATGCCATGACAGAAGAGTATCAGTCCATCTTAAAGAATGATGTGTGGGATATTGTTCTGAGACCAGAAGGGAAGTCTGTAGTAACTTCCAAGTGGATCTATAAGATCAAACATGCAGCTAATGGAAGTGTTGAGAAATACAAAGCGAGATTTGTAGCCAGAGGATTCTCATAGGTGGAGGGAATTGACTATGAGGAGACATTTGCTCCAGTAGCCCGATACACTTCCATCCATACTATCATTGTACTAACTACATCCATGGGTTGGAAACTACATCAAATGGATGTAAAGACAACATTTCTCAATGGTGAGATTAATAGAGAAGTTTACATCAAGCATCCAGAAGGATTTGTGATACACGATGAGAAAACTCATGTGTGCAAGTTGAAGAAAGCCTTGTATGGACTAAAGCAAGCACCTCGTGCTTGGTATGAGAAGATGGATGGATTCTTGATGAGTTTGGGCTTCAGCAAGAGTGTTGTTGATCCAAACCTATATTATCATATTGTTGGTAATGAGTGCCTAATCTTGGTCCTGTATGTGGATGACTTATTCCTCACCAGTTTAGAAAGACTTATTGTTGAATGCAAGTGAGCATTGACTTATGAATTCGAGATGAAGGATCTGGGTATGATGCACTACTTCTTGGGACTAGGAGTATGGCAGAGGACTCATGAGATTTTCCTAAGTCAAGGAAAATATACAGTGGAGATATTGAAAAAGTTCGATATGACAGAGTGCAAATCCATGCCTACACCAATGGTGATAGATTTGAAGAAAATGAATGATGCTTCTACTGATTCAGGCGAGATTGATCCACATTTGTACTGACAGTTGATTGTTAAGGTTTAAGCTATTATTAGAGTTCTTTGCATTTCACTAGATAACAATAGCATAGATAGGATCACTGAGAAATACACAATCACAAGAGACACATCATTTATCCTGGGAAAGTCCTCTCCCAAGAATGCGCCTCTCTCTCTCTCTCTTCTCCAACTGCAGCTCTGAAACTTGCTTCTCAATGAACGAGTGAGTGTGTATCTAAGTGAGGCGCTAGCCTCCTTATTTATACAACTCTGGCACGTGTGCACGAAGGTGTCTCTTCACTGACAGGGCCGACTTCTTCTTTTGGGTGGTTATAACCACCTTTAATATATTCTGGGGCTTCTTTAATATATTATGGGGCTGACTTCTTATTCTGCCTATTACAATTATGTTTTGACCAATCCGCAAAAGGGGAATTGGTCTTTTACAATAGCCGACATGATCAATCCGCAATAGGGGATTGATCTAATGAATAATACAACAATAATAATTAGAATACACTTTGCAGTTACATTATTTCAACACTCCCCCTTAACAAGAAGGGTATTCTACAACAGCA
>ML780121.1:540764-553037 GCA_009831015.1 Picea engelmannii
GCTAGCCTCCTTATTTATACAATGCCAAGAGATAACTCAAACAAATAAAGAAAGTCCTCTCCCAAGAATGCGCCTCTCTCTCTCTCTCTCTCTCTCTCTCTCTCTCTCTCTCTCTACAGCTCCGAAACTTGCTTCTCAATGAACAAGTGAGTGTGTATCTAAGTGAGGTGCTAGCCTCCTTATTTATACAACTTTGGCACGTGTGGACAGAGGTATCTCTTCATTGGCAGGGCCGACTTCTTCTTCTGGGTGGTTATAACCACCTTTAATATATTTTGGGGCTTCTTTAATATATTATGGGGCCGACTTCTTATTCTGCCTATTACAATTATGTTTTGACCAATCCGCAAAAGGGGATTTGGTCTTTTACAATAGCCAACATGATCAATCCGCAATAGAGGATTGATCTAATGAAAAATACAACAATAATAATTAGAATACACTTTGCAGTTACATTATTTCAACATTGATTAGATCATTGATGTATCTGGTTAACACCAAACCTGATATATGCTATGCAGTGAATGTACTTAGTCAGTTCATGAGTTAGTCGAGACAAACTCACTGGATAGCAGGGACGCATGTATTGAGATATCTACGAGGCACAATTGGATATGGCCTGAGATATGCCTCCAATGTAGACTTGAGTTTGCAAGGATATGTCGATGCAGATTGGGAATGGAGCGCAGTGGACTGAAAGAGCACATCTGGTCGTTGTTTTACCTTGGGGTTTGTCATGGTTTCCTGGTGCAGCAGAAAACAGAGCTCTATGGCCTTGAGTACCGTAGAAGTAGGGTATATAGCATTGAGTGTGGAAGTCTGCGAAGCAGTGTGGCTTCGCAAGCTCCTGACAGATTTATTTGATCATGAGATGGATCCTACCATTATTCATTGTGATAACCAGAGTTGTATGAAGCTCTCTAAGAACCCTGTGTTTCAAGATAGATCAAAACACGTTAAGATAAAAACATCATTGTATCAGGGACATGGTGTAGAGGAAAGCAGTACACGTGCAGTACCTTCCTACACATGAGCAGATTGTAGATATCTTCACCAAACCGCTTACCAAGACGAAGATCGAGTACTTCCGTGAGAGACTTGTCCTGGTGGAGAATGCCTCCCTAGCTGAGAGGGAGTGTTGATGATTACAGCGTCATGAGACATCCTCCAGGACATAGACCGAGTGAGTTTACCTCTAAGAGAACCCATGTGTTGGGTGTGCCCATGAGATGGGTGTGTCGTTCCTCTTTGGACTGGGATGAGAAGATGTGTGCCCCTGTGTCGAGTGAGGATGCCCATGAGTTGGGTGTGTCGTTCCTCTCTGGATTGAGATGAAACGATGTGTACCCATGTGTGGGGTGAAGGTGCCCATGTGATGGGTGTGCATCAAACTCTGGACAGAGTTGTTATGACGTGTGGTCTCCTGCCTTGTGGACTCAATTGAGTCAGGCTTGAGATGGTACTCCAGATGATTCTCCTCTGGACTCGATGAGATAGAGATTTGTTGAGTAGGACGTCCCTGTGGCTAAGCACAGGTGGATGTACCCCTAGTGGCTGAGCACTAGTGGATGTGTGAGATGTGATGTCCCGTTCCCAAGAGTAGGCCAGCAGGGAGTGACTTAGTAGTCTATCTATTACGTAGACTATAGTCAGGCACAAACAGGGAACTAGAGGAGAAATAAAGGAGAATTGATGGCTAAACGGTGAATTAAGCCAAAAACATAGGAAATGTCACTTAAGCCTAAGTCAACGGAGAAATAGAACGAAAAGGTGTTAAGGGGGGACTTAATTAATTAATTACTCACCTTAGGAGGAAAAGCACCTAGCTTAAGTGAGGTCAATGGTGAATTAGATCGGGAAGAGTATAAAGGGAGGAATTCGACCTAATTCCTTATTATGCTATGTTATGATTTGATGTTGAGAGAGTTCCGAGAGGAGGAGATTCGACTTCTATTGTTTTGTGGATTTCTGGAGGAAACCACCACCATTGATCGGTTTTGGTGTTGCGTAGCTCAGCCAATGAGGGCGCAAGTCAGAGGGAGGGTTTGTTAAGCTGCACGAGATCAGAGCTCATATTGCAAATCCCTCCTGACCCAGTTGAGATCCAGCCAGGGCGCATAGATTGAGCAACCTTCCATCAGACTCTGACGGTGGAATATTCAGGGTGCAGCATTCATCCATCCAGGGCGCAGCTCTTGTGGAAGGACAGTTGGGGTTATAGACGAAGTATCAGATCAGATCCGAGGAAACCCCTCCGACCCAATTTAGCATTAGCCGGGGCAATCATTTTGAGTCATGTAGCAGTCGATTCATATGGGGAATCATTTGGGCACACTTAGAGAGTCCAGGAGGTGCGCAGACCCCCAGGGGGTGAGATTCGAAGCCTCAGAGAACAGATATTCCATCCAACTATCACTGGGATCGGTCTAGAGGCCAAGCCGCTTATGTTGAGACAGTTTCCAACTCATTCCGACGGTTACAGCCTTCCGGACGAGTTTTCCAGTTTGTAGCGGTTACTGTGCTTCGTCAGAACTCTCGATTTTGCTGATCTATCCGTGCATGCACCAGATCTGCCTTCATCTTCTGGTCACGGGTATTTTATGTTATTTGCTTGTATTCCAATGACGATCCATGTGATCTAACTGATGACTATTTTCTATATTTCCAGTATTTCATTGTATTTCCCTGCTTAAATCTCATAATACATATTATTGGGCGGTTGTTGTTCCTTATTTCTGCATGCATCATATATATACTCTTAAAACCATAATGTATAACATGCACATGCGACAATCACAAAACATCTCAAGCACATAACTAAAACGCATCCAGAAACCCCCAGAGTATCAGATCTGAAGATAAAACGCATCTAGAAACCCCCAGAGTATCTGATCTGTGAGACAGAATATTAGATCAGCAGTAGATATCCAGATCAACTAGATCAGGGATATTTCAATGTATCAGAGCTTTAGTCCTGCCAGCTTGTGACTAAAGACGATGAGTGCAGCAGAAGACCCAGATGGTCGTGAGCACGTAGGTGACAAATATGTCACTTACAACAGACGCGAGGAAAGAAGGCCTAGGCCTGACTTTCCTCTTTTCCCTCCCAGCTCAGAGGAAGAGGAAGAGGCACACAGAGAAGCAGAGAGCAGAGCAGAGCGCGAGGCAGAGAGGATGTTAGGAGACAGATATGAGTGACCAGAGGGCAGTGGTAAGGCCCCCATGGAACCAGAGGCAGCCTTCATGCAGGTTATCAGCGATATGTTAGCTAGTTAGCGGACCATGTCTCAGTCCTTGGCACAGGTGGATGATAGATTGGCTATGGTGGGCACCCCAGGCACATAAACCCCACATGTAGCACAGGGGAACTCAGGGGCAAGCAGTAGACCCCAGTCACCCACTCGCACATACACCTCTGCGAGTAGGATTCCCAGACCTTTGCTTCCCAATTTCCAAAGGGCACCCCCGGTAGCAGCACAGTTGTCGATAGCACAGAGGTCACCCACTAATGCAGAGGACATTGCAGAGTATCGAAGGGAGTATGCAGCACTGGGCCGAGACTTCAATCAAGACATGACCCTAGTCGAGTATTGTGGACTCAGACTCAGGATCCGCCCCAGAGAGCCACAGAGAGGAGGACCGCAACAGCAACAGGGGCATAACATTGATTTTATCCGGAAAGTTGGTAAACTCACCATACCTTCTTTCAACGGATCGTCCAAATGCACTGCCAGAGCTTGGGTACAGAAGCTAGACACTTACTACAAGCTCAACCAGATGACCGAGACAAAGGCCATCAGTTTTGCTACCTTACACTTGGAGGATGACGCACACGAGTGGTGGTATCATGGATTGGTGACGTTGGGCCACAATCGCATCACCTCCTACAGGGAGTTCACAGAGAGACTCATGGACAAATTTGACAAGAGGGATCTAGAGATACATTTCAGAGATCTAGCCCAGTTGAGACAAACTAGCACAGCAGAGGCATTGACAGTGGCAGTGGCAAATATATCTGAGCCCCGGATGATCATGTTATTCACAGAAGGGCTCACAGAACCCTTGAGAGGATGGGTGAAAGCATATCGGCCTCACACCTTGCAGGATTCCATCCTATGCACTATAGATTTGGCAGACTCGGTGCCAAAAACTAAACTCTTTTCCAAACTCTTCGTACCACAGAAGGATCGAGACCGAAAGCCAGTCCAGAGGGAATGGAAGAGCAAGGAGAAGTTGGATGATGAGACGAGGCAAGAGCTTATGAGGAAGAAGCTTTGCTTCAACTGCAGAGATCCTTGGGTCCCAGGCCACAGGTGCATGGGCAAGGGAGAGATTCACTATATTGAGGTAGCAGCAGACAGTGTGGAAAATCAGGAGGAGGAGCAAGATAGTGGATCCACCATCTCAGAGGAGGAGTCAAAGCAGGCAGAGGAGCAGCCTCCAGCCTCCCTGTAGACCACCAACACCGATAGGGGCCCACCCATCGGTAGTTCCACAGCCTCCTAAGCAGGCTAGCAGACGGAAACCAGCAAAGGGAGGAGTCATAGCGACCTTTTCTGGTGTTCCCAGGTTCGACACACTCCGGATCAGAGGGACTATTCAAGGGCAACGGGCAATCGCCTTGATAGATGGTGGGGCCACCCACAACTTCATCGACGCTTCATTGGTATCGAGACGGGCCCTTCAAACAGAAGAGTTTGAGGGATTTGATGTCGCAGTAGCAAATGGCCATACAATGGAGTGTCTAGACAGAGCTTCGGATTTGGAGATCAAGTTAGGCAACTACACCGTGAGGGATACATTTTATGCGGTTGACCTATCAGACACAGATGTGGTTTTGGGAGTCTAGTGGTTGATCACCTTGGGTAAAATCACCACTAACTACCAAACCCTCGAGATGGGATTCAGAGACAGTGAGGGGAAGAGGGTTGTTCTGAGGGGCATGTCAACAAGAGCACCCAGGACAGTCTCGGCCAAGAGGATGAAGAGGATCTTCAACCACGGGGAAGTAACATTCACCGCAGAGTGCTTGATCACTACACGGAAGGATTCTGAGGGTCGACAACAGTATCAAACAGAGATCAGGAACTTGTTGGGACAACATCAACAGGTTTTTGGCTTGATTCCACCAGGGAGACCGTCAGACAAGGGATTTGAGCACACCATTGAGTTGGAGGAGGGGGCCAAACCCATGATCACATCACCCTATCGTCATCCTAAGAGGTTCAATGATGAGATAGAAAAAGCAATCAAGGAATTGTTGGCGATGGGACACATCAAACCTAGTAGCAGTCCATTCGCCTCTTCGATTGTCTTAGTCCTAAAGAAGGATGGTACCATGAGGACGTGCATCGATTACTGGGCTTTGAATAAGAAAACCATCAAGAACCGATATCCTATCCCTCACATTGACGAATTGATGGATGAGCTACATGGGGCAGTTTTCTTCTCAAAGATTGATCTACGCTCTGGATATCATCAAATTAGCATCAGAGAGTAGGACATAGAGAAGACAACATTTCGGTGCCATTTTGGCCATTTCAAGTTTTTGGTTATGCCATTCAGGCTAACCAATGCACCAGCGACATTCGAGTCTTGCATGAACCACATATTCAAGGGGCAGTTGAGGAAATCAGTTTTGGTTTTCCTCGATGACATTTTGGTCTATAGCAAGACATGGCAGGATCATATGGGGCACTTGGAGGAGGTGTTGAGCATCATGGAGGGCAGTCACTCTAAGCCAAAGAGTCCAACTCTGAGTTCGGGATGAGAGAGTTGCTTTACTTGGGCCACATCATCAATGCACAGGGGGTTTAGGTACATCAGGAAAAGATCAGGGCCATTTTGGATTGGCCAACACCCAGGAGTTTGACAGAGTTGAAGAGCTTCTTTGGGTTGTGTAGCTATTACAGGAGGTTTGTCAGTGGTTTTTCGCAGTTAGAAGCACCACTCACAAATTTGACCAAGAAGGGTGCCTTTCAATGGACAGGAGTCACAGGGGACATTTGAGAAGATGAAGGTTATGAGCACATGCCCTGTTCTAGCCCTTCCAGACTTCTCGCAATCGTTTGTCTTGGAGTGTGACGCATCAGGGGTGGGGATTGGAGCAGTGTTGATGCAGGGAGGACACCCCATTTTATTTGAGAGCAGGAAGCTCAGTGAGTCGGAGAGACTCTATCCTATTTATGACAAGGAAATGCTAGCAATCATACATGCCTTAACCAAATTCAGGCAGTATCTGGTGGGTAGCAGATTTGTAGTGAAGACTGATCACAACAGTCTCAAGTATTTCCTGGATCAAAAAGACCTCAATGAGAGACAGCAGAAGTGGATCTTGAAGATCCAAGCCTTTGACTTTGACATTGAGTATGTCAAGGGAAAAAGGAACGTCATAGCAGACGCCTTGTCCAAAAGGTCACCAGGGTGTTCGATGATGGACATTTGCACAGATTGGAAAGCACATTTGTTGGTGGAATACTCCAAAAACAAATTTGCTTATGAGGTGATGAACGGACAGGTGGTTGATGATAGATACTGGGTACTAGATGACGTAATTTTCTATAAAGACCGAATCTACTTGATTCCAAAATCTACCTTAAAGGGAAAGATTCTAAAGGTGTGTCATGATTCGCCTACAGTAGGGCATCGGGGGTACTTCAAAACTTACAAGCAGATCAAGGAGAGATTCTCATGGAAGGGTCTCAAGGATGATGTACTAAAGCACATCCGGGAGTGCACGACTTGTCAGCAGAACAAGTCTGAGCAGACACACCCAGCAGGATTACTTCAGCCTCTACCCATTCCAGAGCAGAAATGGGAGATCATTTCTATGGATTTCATTACAGACCTTCCTCGAGTGCAGGGCAGGGACTGTATATTCGTGGTGGTCGACAGGCTGACCAAATTTGCACGTTTCTTTGCCATACCCACGGACTACAAGGCCATACAGGTAGCAGAGTTGTTTTTAAGAGAGGTATTCAGGTTGCATGGACTGCCCAGGCAGATAGTCAGTGATAGATGTTATCCCCACTTTTAGGGATAACTAGGAGATCATGTCTCGAGGCCCACAGGTCCTATACATGGAGTACCGAGAACCGGATCGACTTTAGCATGGCCCTAGAGGGCCCATCTTTTCTCCCTTTCAACGCCTCTACTTTGTCAACAGCAGCAACATCCATCACCATCAGCTTGGTCTTGTGTCAGAGATGGTTCTTGCTCCATGAGGTAATGAGTCCAGGTATCATGGTATGTCACTCTGATCTTCAAAACCTTTGAATATGTCAATTTAATTCCTTTTGTTTCTAACAAATGCTTGGATCTTATACTTGCCCACTTGACCATGTCTGGGGGAAATGACAGGATGCCCTAGTAAGCCTATGTCTGTAGATTTTGGTTTGCCATTGGGGGGATTTCTGAAAAGCCATCGTCCACTCCCGTCATAGCACCACCTTTTCATCCTGCTTCCTGCTCATCTATCCCATTACACTTGTCTGGGCACTGGGTTGACCTATCATTTGAGGATTGCACCTTACCTTGCGGGAAAAAGGGGCTAAAGGCCCAGAAGGTAAAAGCAAGCTGGCAAAAGACAAAAGCCTTAGAATAAAACCTCAAGATGCTTCGCCCAGGGATCCCCGAGAAAGCAATAAAAGGCTTCTCAGCAAGAAACAAGAGGAACCCATAAAATAATAAAACAAGACCTAGTCAGAGGATAGGGGGTCTCATCACGAGCCAGCCTATTAGGTCCATGGGTACCTAGCAGTATGACATTACCACCAGCTGGTTAGGACGCCAGGGTAGTGACCCTTGGTTGCATGGCCAAGGGAAAGGGGGTCTCATCACGAGCCAGCCTTCTCATTTCTGTGAAAGTACTTGTGGGTAACACTATCAGCACGCCAGGGCAGTGTCCCCTCATTAGCCTCTTGAAGAAAAAGAAATAAAGAATAAAAGAATGAAGAATAAAGAATAAAAGGCATGAATGGGCTTGGAAAAAATTGCATCTAGGATAGGTGCAGCTCGCCTTCTACAAAGGCACCCACAGGTAAAGCTTTGCACCCTCTGCTCTCATTGCAACCACTTGCCTGGACATCCCTTACCCACATCACCCACTTGCATGGCTTGGATGAGGTCTCTTCTGGAAACTTTCCTCTTCCAGTGGACACTAGCCCAATAAGACACCCTGTCACTTTCTCCAAACTTGTATTGCAGGCTTGTATAATGTCTTTGACCTTTTAACTAGGGCAATAGGGGTTTTATGCAGATGTTTAATAATATTGATGATGAGATGTGATTGACATTGCTATGATCCCTGTGACTTATGAGCCCATGTAGGGCGTAGCTGTTGATGTGTAGGATCATGCCCGACGGACAGGTACCATGTTGGACCGGTACACATGGGGAGATGATCAGTTCGGACCTCCATGGGGCTGAAGAGCCCACCAGATGGATGTTAGGACCCCATCAGGGGGTAGAGACAGGACAGAGATGGTCAGAGGCTTTGCCTTGGAGAAGAGGAGGGCGTTCCACCAGAGGCACCCTGGCAGAGCTTGACCTAGGGGGGTTGTAACTTCTCCATTGGAACATTGACCCTGGAAAGCCCAGGACGTCACCCATGATGATCATGACGTCATCCAGCCTTATGGATGTCTTGGGAGACAAATTTGGCAGTGTTGGCACGTGTGGCAGGTTGGAAAAGCCCAAGGAGGGCTAACGTTTTGCTCCAAGATGCTACATTTGCCCTAGAAGGGGCTAACGTCACCCTAAAAGGGGCATGGCGTCTCTCTTTAGCTTGAATAGGGTTTTAATTTGAACATTTAATGTAAAACAGTATGATTTTTAGTATTGTGGGCTTGTCGACCTTTTTATGACCTAAAAGTGAAATTAGGTCATGGTACAGTATAAATTGAGGGTTTTTACTCTCATTTTTTCACCATCTTTCACTCACCACTTGGTGAGATCTGAAATTTGCGCCCTATTCTAGGGTTTTTGGCTGAAATAGTGAGGTGCACTTGTTGAAGGAGGATTTTCTTGGCATGTTTTGGAATTTCTCTTGGTGGAAAATATTACAACTAGGGTTTGCTACTTGATTTCTTGGTTAAATGTAAGTAAATTTCTGCAAAACTTCTTAATTGAATGGTTGTAGTATTGTTTCTCTTGCATTTATGGTTATAATTTGTTGATTTAAACCCTAGGGGACAACCACACATTGAAGGTCGTTGTCTCATGTCCCCATCAATGTTTTAGCCATTTGTATTTGCTGAAATGAGATAGAGCCTTGCCTTAGCAACACTCTACTCTTTCTAGCCTTTGTAGAAGAAGATTGAGCCTTGCCATAGCAACACTCAAATCTATCTCCTCCCATGCTAGTTGTTTTTTCTTATTTAAAGCTGAGAAGGAGAAAATGCATCAAGGCCTAGTTCCCCTACACCTTGGTGAGCCGATTTTCCCTAGGGTTTGCTTGGTAAAGCCTTGCCATAGCAACACGTTACCTGCGAAACCTCTTGTCTTAGTTTTATGCAATCTTTTGAGCTAGTCGTTTGCCATTGAGCTAAGGAAGGAGAAGAGAGCATTGAGGCCTAGTTCCCCTACACCAAAGTGAGCCTCTCTCCCCTAGGGTTTTATCCTTGAGGCCTTGCCATAGCAACACCTCGAGGTCTAACCCTCTTGTCCTTAGTCATATTATTATCATTTGATCATTCAGCTCTTGTGTCCTCCTGTTGACTCCATATGCCCTAGGAACGCACTAATCTAAGCCTTAGTGTAATCTCAAAACAACTTCAAATACCTTTGATCAAACCCTAACCTTTCTAACCCTAGCTTAAGACTAACCTTACTAACTTATTGTTGTCGTCATCTTTTGCTATAAACATCATTGTGCAGCTAACGTTTTACTTTTAAGAAATTGAATGGTTATTTAAGGCATTACCTAATGAAGTGTTAATTTGTTACATTGAATGCCAAGTCTCTTTAGCATTTATTGAAGAAGTGACATTGTGCATCATTGCTATTTTATAGAGTGAAACCGATGTAGATGTCCAAGAAAAGTATGATCCAAAGAACAAAGAGGTTGTAATGCTAATCAAGCTCACAATAACAAATGAGATGCTTCTCGAAGTTCAAAATGGTAATGATGCATTTGTCATGTAGGGGAACCTATAGAAGATGCAAACCTCATCAACATTCCCCCCTTTTTTAATTTAAGGTGAGACATTATGGGTTTTCCTATGGATTACCCTAAGCCAATTCATCACAGCATATTGTGGTTTCTGTTGACCACTAACCATTTTCACTTCATCAATCTACTGACCCCCCCCCTTTAGGTGCAAGAGTTCCATTTTCTCTTTATCAATGTACTCCCCCCCCACCATGAGGTGCAAAAGAGTATCATTTTCACTTCATTAGTGTACATTTTTTTATATTATTTGTGCTTTCCCCATTAAGATACAAGGGAGTGTCATTTTGGAGTCATTGACTCAATTTCCAATTTTTGTAGAACTGTGCCCCCGTCATGCCCAAAATTATCATTTGTAGCAATTGATTGAAAGCCATATGCTTTTGTAACTTCTCCATGCAAATATGTTTTTACCTGTATCTGAACTTGATGATAGGACTTATGCAAAATCTCGACTTCTAGATGCCATTGCCAAGAGCTCATCCAACCATAATGAACTATTTGTTTTTTAATCTTCTACTTTCAACATTTGTCTGAAAGATGAATTGTCTTCCCAATATGAAGACAATGAAGGAGATCAAAGCAATTTGTCGCCATATGGCCTACTCGAAGGCAGTGTTGGCACTCATCAAGAATTTCATCAATTTGTTTATCATCAACTTTATCAACAACATCATCAACTTCTTAAACATTTGAATCTTGCCATTTCCAACCTTTGGCGAGAATTTTGGCACTCACAAACTAAACTGGTTTAGAGTAGTCTGCAATATGAAAGTTTAGGTATTTTTCATGTCCTAAACCTTTTCTATTTTGTTGAATCTTAACTCTTCCGAAGGTCTGATATAAGTATGTATAGTGAATTGATTACAAAGTTGTTTGTCAATTGTCATCTCCTGAACTTCAATTTGAGGAATATAAATTTCAAACAAAAGGATTATTTTGAACAAGAGTTTGGATTGAATTTGTAGCATGTCTACTTTTATCCCCTATCCTAGGGATAACTAAGAAGATCATGTCTCAAGGCCCACGGGTCCTAGACATGGAGTGTCGAGAGCCGGATGACTTGAGCATGGCCTCGAAGGGCCCATCTTTTCTTCAGTGCAGCCCATCTATCAGCAACAGTAATATCCATCCCACCAGCCTAGTCCTAAAGTAGCAGTAAGTCTTGCTCCATGAGGTAATAAGTCCGGGTATCATGGTATGTGTCACTCTGATTATTGAAGCACTTGAACATGTTGCATTTAATTCTCCTTCATTTCATAACGTTTGCTTGGAAATTATGCTCTTTAACTTGCTCATACCTGGGAGGATGACATGATGCCCTAGTAAGTTGATCTCCCTTTAAGATAGATTGCAACTGGGTGGGTCTATGAAAGATCATCGTCCATTTCCTCCATACTTACCACTTTCCATCATCACTCCTCTCATTTTCCCCCCTACCTTTGTTCAGGCATTGGGTTTGCCACGCTAGGAAGGGTTGTACCTTGCCTTGTGGGAAGAAGGGGCTAAAGGCCCAGAGGGTAAAAGTAGTTGGCAAGAGTTAAAAGCCAAGATGAAACCTTTGAGATGCTTCGCCCAGGGATTCCCGAGAAAGCAATAAAAGGCTTCTCAGTAAGAAAAGGGAACCCGTAAGATAAATAAACACTCAAGGTATTAGCTGGTGGATGGGAGGTCTCATCATGAGTCGGCCTATTAGGACCATGGGCATGTAGCGATATGACACTACCATCTATCTGGTCACCAAACCAGGGTAGTGGCTCTTGGTGGCATAACCAAGAGAAAGGGGGTCTCATCACGAGCCAGCCTTATCATCTCCGTGAAATGCTTGTGGGTAACGTTGTCACCTCTAGTCACCAAGCCAGGACAGTGTCCCTCAACTCTTCCTTTGAAGTATAAAAGAAAAATCAATAAGACTAAGAATAAAAGGCATTTAATGGGCTAGGAAACAATGGCATCCATGATAAGGTGCAACTTGCCCTCTACAGAGGCACCCACAGGCAAGACCTACATTTCCCTATTATCACTGCACCCTATGCCCAAACACTTCCCATGTCACCTCACACACACTTACATGACCTAGATTGGCTCTCACCTGGGAAACACCC
>ML780121.1:565676-584297 GCA_009831015.1 Picea engelmannii
TTCGAGTTTACTAGACATCTTATACATCTTATATATGAGTTCTCTTTTCATATTTATGTGGAAATGCATTTATTTGATGTTGTTGATGCTTTAGATATTTAAAAAATTGAAAAAAAATGAATATTTTTGTATTTTTTTTCCTTCTTGCGACATTTTCCGATATTTACCGATATTTTCCCCGATATTGCCGATATTTTCGTTTTCGGACCCTCGACGATATTTTGCCGCTGTTGATGTTGGTAACACTGGTTTTTACTGCATCTTAGATATGGTCTAATGCTTCCACAGTTATGCACAATTTACTCAATTCGAATTGTAAACATAAATACACTAAGATGCCTAACTCAGCGGAACATAAAACTAACAATTTGCTCATACAAAGGTATTCAATCCCAAAATCAATATTCTTATGCTAAGAATCAGAGGGCTCTCGTACCAGGGATAATAGCCCAACTCTTTTACAAAGAATATGCCAAATCACTTACTAACAATCTGTTGTCCAAGATCAACTTCTTAGACATGTTCTTTCATCAATGTTGTTGTTTGGACACTTGACAACACTTAGACAACTGTTGTGCTAGTCCTCCTCCACTATTGGACACTTGTCCAGCCCTCAAGCACACTATTGTGGCCACACAAGTTGTTGCTATAGGTCTGCACCATCCCTTCAAGGCTCACTCCTTGTTGCTGGTCACTAGTAGCTGCTACAGAAATACTCTAGAGGCCTGCAGCCTCACTTCTTTGACATTCCAAGTCCACTTCTCAGTTGTTGTCTCTTAATCCATAATGCGGCCCCACTCCTCTCTGCCGCCATCCCTCTTACCTTGCTATGGCTGCCTCAACTTAGCCTGCAGCTAAGGTTAGGCTTCCTCCTCAAGCCTGCGGCAGCCTTGTTTTGGGCAACCAACCCTCTTCTAGGGCTCGGTCTCCTCTCTATCCCAGTCATCCTACTCTCTAGCCTGCTCGGTCCTCTTCTAGGATTGAAATAGGTCAGTGGCCTACTCGGCTCCTTTTGTCCAAGGTACCTGCCCAAAACAAGAGAAAAACACCACGGAAATGAGGCATAGCAGCCTCTCTCCATCGGTGGTATATGTTTCCTAAAACCACAAAAAAATTCAGACCTCTTATTCCTCCATGTCTCCACTTGTCTTTTGTCACAATGACTTGATCTCTTATATATACAAGTCCAAGGGGTGTGTCAAGAAACCCCTTCACAAAGTCAATGTTATCTCCTATCCTAGGGATAACTAAGGAGATCATGTCTCGAGGCTCACAGGTCCTAGACATGGGGTGTCGAGAGCCGAATGACTTGAGCATGGCCCCAGAGGGCCCATCTTTTCTTCAGTGCAGCCCATCTATCAACAGCAGCAGTATCCATCCCACCAGCCTGGTCCTGAAGTAGCAGTAAGTCTTGCTCCATGAGGTAATGAGTCCGGGTACCATGGTATGTGTCACTCTGATTATTGAAGCACTTGAATATGTTGCACTGAATTCTCCTTCATTTCATAAAGTTTGCTTGGAAATTATGCTCTTTAACTTGCTCATACCTAGGAGGGTGACATGATGCCCTAGTAAGTTGATCTCCCTTTAGGATGGGTTGCCACTGGGTGGGTCTATGAAAGGTCATCGTCCATTCCCTCCATACTTACCACTTTCCATCCTTACTCCTCTAATTTTCCCCCCTACCTTTGTTCGGGCATTGGGTTTGCCACACTAGGAAGGGTTGTACCTTGCCTTGTGGGAAGAAGGGGCTAAAGGCCCAGAGGGTAAAAGTAGCTGGAAAGAGTTAAAAGCCAAAATGAACCCTTTGAGATGCTTCACCCAGGGATTCCTGAGAAAGCAATAAAAGGCTTATCAGTAAGAAAAGGGAACCCATAAGATAAATAAACACTCAAGGTTTTAGCTAGTGGACGGGAGGTCTCATCATGAGTCGGCCTATTAGAACCATGGGCATGTAGCGGTATGACACTACCATCTATCTGGTCGCCAAACCAGGGTAGTGGCTCTTGGTGGCATAGCCAAGAGAAAGGGGGTCTCATCACGAGCCATCCTTCTCATCTCAGTGAAATGTTTGTGGGTAACGTTGTCACCTCTAGTCAGCAAGCCAAGAAAGTGTCCCTCAGCTCTTCCCTTGAAGCACAAAAGAAAAAGCAATAAGACTAAGAATAAAAGGCATTGAATGGGCTAGGAAACAATGGAATCCATGATAAGGTGCAACTCACCCTCACAGAGAAAACCCACAGGTAAGACCTACATTTCCCTATTATCACTGCACCCTATGCCCAAACACTTCCCATGTCACCTCACACACACTTACATGACCTAGATTGGCTCTCACCTAGGCAACACCCCGAACTTAAGGAGGATTAGCCCAATAGGACATCCTGAGACCCTCTCCAAACCTGACTTGTTAAATTGCATAACGTGTTTGAGCATCTGTATGGGTAAAGAGGGGTTTGATGCACATGTTTGGGTAATTTGATTATTAGATGTGATTGACACTGCTATGATCCCTGTGACTTATGAACCCCTAGAGGGCGTACGTGTTGTTGCTGTAGGACTTTGCCCGGTGGACAAGTACATATGGGGGAATGATTAGCTCGAACCTCCATGGGGCTGAAAGCCCACAGATGGATGTTGTGACCCCAACCAGGGGCAGAGAGACACTAGAGGCTTGCACCAGGAAGAAAGAAGGATGTTTCCCCCGAGACACTCTGGCAGGCCTAGACCCAAGGGGGTCTTCCCTTTCCACGAGGACATTGACCCTTGAGAGCCCATGACGTCATCATTTTGACCCTAGACATCATCCAGTCAGGGTTTGTATTTATGAGGGCGGTTGTGTGTTAGTTGGCACATGTAGTAGCATTCAGGGCCTTTGGAGGCCAGACATTCTGCATTTGAGCCTAACGTTCCACCCTAGGGGCCTAACGTCACCCTAGAAGGGCATGACATCACCCTTGGAAATGAAATTAGGGTTTAATTAATGTCATTTATGTAAAAATTGGATTTTAAATGTAATTTGGCCATGTCAACCTTTTTATGACCTAATTGTAATTAAAGGTCATTGATACTGTATAAATAGAGAGAGAAAACTCTCATTTTTTCATCATGAACTCATCACACAAGTGTGTGGTCTGAAATTCGGCCCTCTTTAAGGGTTATTAGCTGAACTAAATGGTGCGCAACTTCTTGAAGAGGCAATTTGTGGTGTATTTTGGCTATATTTCATTGTGGAGGATCTTCAGCTAGGGTTTGGCTTGATTATTCTTGGTGAAGTAGAAAATCTGCAATTTGTTTATGTTATTGAATACTTGTGGTAAATTTTACTTGGTTCGTGTTAAAGATTATGAAATTGCTTGCTTAAAACCCTAGGAGAGAAACATAAGCTGTTATGTTCCTCTCTATAGTTTTCCACTTGTTTAATTTTCTCAAAGTGCACCTTGTTTAGAAGTAGCTACTAGAGCCCTAAATGCTAGCACTCTAGTGGCCCTACTCTAAATTGCCAATTGCATATATTATTTCCAAATTGTCTAAGGAAAGAGAAACCGCTAGGGCCTAAGTTTTCTTACTTTCTAGCCAGTTTTCTCTTGGGACTTGGATGCTTGAGGCCTTGGGTTACCAACACCTCCTCGATCCATTCGATCTCCTTTGGCTAAGTACTATCATTGCTATTTTGCTCTAAGATTTGTTGTTGCTATTTTTGACTCCATATACCCTAAAAGGCACTAGTCCACTCACCATAGTGATTGATTGATCAAACAACTCTCAAACTACATTCCTTGAAACTTTTACTAACATTTAACTAGACTAATCCATTGACTAATTTGTTGTTGTTGCAAAAGATTGCTACAGCCATCTAACAGCAGCAAATTCATCTACAAAAGTAACATTAAAAACTGATTAGACATTGCCAATTTTGCTTCTGACAAGTTGTTATCATTCTATCAACTTAGAGCTATATTTTATTGTCATTTTCAAGCATCCTTAAGGCATAATTGTCGTGGCTGTTACAAAATATTCATTGTTGTTATAAATAATTACCTTGATGCATTTTTACATCAGCCTACTTATTTTTTAGAGGTTCATGGTCTTATGAAGCACTAACATCATATGGTACTTGGAAACTGCACTCTTTTTCTATTTGTTGTCTTGTTCTAGGCAAGTACACCTTATTTTCCCTTTGCTTCATCTCTATAAGACACAAAGAACCTCTGACTTGAGTGACCTGTGAGAGGGGTGGGACTTTCATATATCTTTTAACTTAGCCTTCTCAAACCCTTAGGTCACTGGGGACGTCTCCCTTGGGGTACTGTGATATACTCCTAAATAGAAAGGGGTTTCCTATTAAGGTGACAGTGATAGGTCACTCCCTGTTACGCTAATCTTGCATCCACTTGCCTTGGGCTTTGGGCAAGTACAGATTGTGCGATAACAGTCAACACAAAAATAGACTTTCTTGTGGGTGTGAAACCCCATCACAAGCCCCCAAACCCCATCATCAAGCCCATGAGGCCCCGACCTTATTTCTAGGCCGATTTTGACGAAACGAAAGGCTAAACTGGTGCCAACGAAATTTCCCACAAGCCTGGCACCTTGGCATCTAGTGGGAATACCTCCAAAAGCTACAAAATCAACACTCCCTCTTAGCGAGGGAGCTATCCCATCCTCCAACATCTAGATGCACCACTGCTGCACATAGTAGATATAGCTATGAATCTTCCACCTCATCTGCACTCCAATCTTGACTCGGTAATCCCTCTGTCACTATGGCAAATGGGTCTGTGAACTCTGTCACTAGAAGAAGTTTTATTGTCAAGTTTGTCTAACTGGTTGCATCCTCGGTCACTGGAGCACATCCTGTTGTTCAATCTGTCTTGCTAGCCACATCCTTGGTCACTGAGAAAAAATATGTCTAGTTGGTCGCATCCTCGATCACTGAGGAAAAATCCGTTTGATTGGTCGCATCCTCGGTCGCTGAAGCAAATCTTGTTGTCCAAGCTGCCTCACTAGCTACTCCCTCTGTGACTGAAGCAGTTCCTATCTCCTGACTGGTTGCCTCCTTTATCATTGTAGCAAAACCTATTGTATCAACTGGATCCTCCATGGAAGGTACACAGCTACCAGAAGCCTCCTACTCCTGCATCTCCTGTCTGACCTCCTCAACCCATGAAACCTGTCTGCCAGTCCTGGAAGATGTCTCTCTCCCATCTAAACCTGAGGGAGAACTCCCTTTGGATGACCATCTCTACCTCTGAGCCAACTGACTCTCCCTGAGATCGAGCTCAGTCTGAGATCGCATGCTCCATCTAAAACCTGACTCCCTTTGAGTTTGCACACCCTCTGGGGTCGTTTGCTCCCTATCCATTGTCCTCTGCATAGTCCTGAGAGGCTGTTCCTTCTTCCTGGATCTTGAGGGTCAACTCCTTCTGACCTATGGCTCCCTCTGAGTTGGTATTGCTAGTGAGGTCACCTACCTCACTACTCTTAGAGCCACCTGCTCCTCTTCCTCTATAGCTCTGCTCATGCTGGCCATAGCACCTGTTACCCACCAAGTTGCACTAGGATGGACTTGCAATTGAGCCGCCAAAGATTGAACAAATACTTGTTCAAAATTCAAAGTTCAGAAGTCTAGCCAGCCATTATGGCCCCTTTTGATTTTTTTTACCGCATTTCCATATCCCTGTGGGGCATTGTAATAACATAAATTTAGCATGATGAACTTGTAACAGGATTAACCTCCTAAGACTTAGTCATGAGTGCATTACTCTAGAGGGTTTTTTTAGCGAGTTACAATTTCTTGCTTGAATTAATTTTTGAGCGAGTTATAATTTCTGAGTTTTTTCACTCATTTCCTCCAAAGTTGGAGTGTGTACTAATGGTTAGTCCTTAGCTTGGAAAATCTAAGTCTAGTGTCTAATGTATATTACCATACTAATCATCCTCCTAGAGTCTCATGGAAATGCGATGAGTCCCCCTTAGGTTTTTTTAATGTTTTATGCAAAATTAAATTTTCCCACAAAATCGAGATATTTTAATGGTAAATAATTCTTAAGTTAAATAAGTGGTATTAGGAGGCATTATATGCCTTGGAGTTATTCGTTTTTGCAATAAGAATACCCACTTTACCTAAGTATCCACTTTGTGAGTGAAATTAGTGATTTTTAATCACTTAAAATTCATTTTACTCACAAAAAGTGAATAAAAGAAAAAAATTAGCAAAGTTATTTTTTGGGAAATACGTCAGAGACATGTTTTGAGTTAACTCACCCTTACTTGAGTTGACTTAGCCTTGTTGGTGCTTGATTGAGAGTCTTGAGTGAGTTAGCTTGAGTTATTACTTGAGTTAGAGGATTCCTCAATGTGAGGTGCGCCCTCCTTGAGGATAGGTGGCACACTCATGAGGAGGGCTTCCCACCTCTTGATAGGTGGCACCCTCCCTCTTGCTCTCTTTCTCACAAGTGGTGCCCTTTTGGGGTATGTGGAGAGGTGGCAGCCATGTATACACACTTGCCACTCTTTCCTCTCACACATGGTACGTCGTCCCTCTCCAAGTAGTGCACCCTCCTCTCTTAGACTCTCCACCCCATTTTCTATATAATGAAGCTTTCTCTCCTTTGTAAAGTTAGATTGGTAGACCTAGAGTTATGTTGTTGTAATTTGCTCTCAAGCTATTGTGGAATAAAGAATTGAAGACTTTGGAGGTCAAGCTTGTGGTGTTGTGCCAATGTGTGGATGCCATTGTTCCATGTTGATGTGTTGAGGTTATGGTAACTTGTTTTTCTTGCAAATGTATTGTTAATTCATCCTTGAATAGTAAGATATTAGTGAGCTAGTTTGCAATGCTAAATCTTATTGTTTCCAACATGTTTAATCTATGATCTCATGTTATTCTAGTTTGATTGACATGTTTTCTAGATTTTATGTGTAGGAAGTGGGTGCACCCATCTTTAACAAGTATTTTGCAGGAATTTCCCAAGTTTGCAGGGACTCTAGTTTGGAGGAGTGGAAATCTCTAGTTTGAGTCTCCAACACCTTCAAATCCTTTCAATCAGAACGATTTCCCCCTACAATACACCAAGAGGACTCCACAGCCCAAGATTTGCTTCTATCCGGCACTCTTTCTCTCTTATCTCACAAAATTCCTATTTTTCTTTTGGTTACTAGTTTGCATGCAAGTACTTAGATCTAAGTCATATTTCATATCTTTATTTATCTAAGTTAGCATGCAAAGTTAAGTTAGATCTAGATTGCAATTTCATTTCATCATTTTAAGCTAGATCTATCATAAGAAAGATTACTTTTAGCAAGCTATTTCTTTAAATTTTTTAAACGCTAAAAGGTAGATTTCTTTCAAAGATCTTTTACTTTCATATTTGGCAAGTTAAGTGTCTTTACATTGTTGTTTTAAAACAGCAATCAAAGACCCTAAGGAAACAAGCTTTCTAGCTTGCTTTCCTTAGTTAAATTTTGCTTGTTTTCACTAGATTCTTACTTAGAATTTTTTGGGTTTTTCTAACATAAGTCCAAGACACTTCTAAAGTGTTTTGGGACATTTTTTAGTGTTGTTTGCTTGCTGTTTTTGCAGGTTTAGCGAACAGTCAAGGGGAAACTCTATCCGTTTTGGGTGGATTTGGACATTTTGGGACCCCTGCGAGCACCCTTTTGATCAATAAACTCTTTGAAACATTGTAAAGAGTTGTGACCCCCCTAATGAATGATCACGATTCACAAGTCACTCCAAAAAAAATCTTTGTAATTCCATTAATCAAATCAGTGGGCCACCTAGTCCCCACTCTTCATCCCCCTTGGAGGAATGGTGTCTTTTGTGATTGTCTAATTTTTCAATTTTGTCTTAAGTTTTACAATTCACACCTAAAGGGAAAGCTAAAATTTATCACAAGCACCGCAACACATTAGAGTAGATTTCAGTTTCTTATTTAGTTTAGTAACTTGTTAGATTTCATTTTCTAGATTAACTTCGTTAGATTTATTTGTTAGATTAGTTTCAATTTCAACATTTACTTTCTATTATTTCAATTTTGCAAATAAACCAATCCCTCATCTCCCCCTAGTATGATGCTATGAACCCTTGCGAGCCTAGCTCGATCTGGGGAACTCATCAAAACAGGGGTTGGTCAATGTGGAGTAGTATTGATAGGGAAATCTTTAAGTTACTATTGTTTGGTTGGAAACGCAAGAGAAATTGTGTGTGAAGTCAGACGGGAACTTTCAGATATAGGTTCTCCCTGTGTTGAACATCCGGTAGTATCTTCAACTTGTGTGCGAAGTCAAAGGGATACTCTCACTATTGGACCTCCGGCAAGTTCAACGTCCAATCTGAGGGATAGCCTCTTAGAGGCCACATCTAGATTAGATTTACTTTCTTGCAACACTTTGCACACATATCACATAGTGGCTTGCACTCACAACAGCCACTCCATCTAAAAACTCATAATAAAATTTACAAGAGCATTTACATATCAATCTTTGTTTCAGCAGTATTTGATATCTTGCAATAACCTTTACTTTTGGCACTGGTCTACATTTCAATATTTGTTTATCATATACTTCAAGCACTTGTATCTCATTTTCAAGTTACATCATTTATATGCAAGTATCTTGAATGCTTTACTTTTCGAGCATAAGCAATTTCCATTGATGTGTCATATATGTTGCTAGTGTAGATTGATATATTGTTATATTGTTCTTGTCTTTAAACTCCTAGATTTCATTTCTTGTACTTAGATTAGTTCAAGCCTTAGATTATTTTCTTTAGGGACTACCCCCCTTGGCTTCGCTAGGAGTTGGCCTAGACGAAGGAGTTGAGGATCAAGTGACAGCACCTTGACTCGAGACTTGCCCCTTGTTATCGCACAATTTGTACTTGCCCAAAGCCAAAGGCAAGTGAATACTAAATTGGCGTAACAAGGAGGATGTCCCATCACTGTCACCTTAATAAGACACCTCTTTCTATTTAGGAATGGTACCCTAGGGGAGACGTCCCCAGCGACCTAGGGGTTTGAGAAGGCTAAGGCAAAAGTATTAAGAAAGTCCCACCCCTCTCACCGGTCACTCTGATCAAAAGTTCCAAGGGTTTTATTGAGATGAAGCAAAATAATATTCAGATGTACCTGCCCAGAACAAGACAACAAGAAAAGATGTTATTTGCAAGTACCATATGATGTTAGTGCTTCATAAAACCATAGACTTTTGGAAAATAAACAAGCTGATATAAAACTGAAGCAACACAAATACTTATAATAGTAATGTATATTTAGCAACAGCTACACAATTATGCCTCAATAATGCTTCAAAAATGACAAGAAATAATAGCCTAATGTCGATAGAATGATAATATATATCAAAAGCAATAATGGCAATGTATAATCAGCTTTTAATCTTGCTTTTAGGATGAATTTGATGTTGTTATAGATGGTTGTAGCAATATTTTGCAACAGCAGCAAATTAGTTAGAAGTTAGTCTAATCTATAGTTAGAAATAGTTAGTAAAAGTCTTAAGGAAGATGGTTTAAGAGTTGTTTTGGTCAATCAATCACTTGCAAGGTGTGAACTAGTGCCATTTAGGGTAATGGAGTCAAAGTTTGCAGCGGCAATCCTTAGAGGAAAACAACAAATGATAATGGATGAACTAAAGGAAGGGTAAGATGACTTCAAGTGTTAGTAACCTAAAGCCTCAATATCCAAACCCCAAAAGGAAAAAATGCTAGAAAGTAGGCAACCCTAGGCCCTAGCAATTTCCTTCTTCTTTAGATCAAGCTTGAAATAAAATGTATGAAGCTTAATGAAGCAATGCTGCTAGAGTGCTACAAAGGTAGGGCTCTAGTATATTCTTCAAAGTAGATGTTTCTTAGCAAAATCAAGTAGGTGAAAAATTATAAAGAAAAGGACAATAACATGTGCTTCTCTCCTAGGGTTTCAAACTAGCAATTTCATAATCTTTGAAATGAACAAGTAATTGTACCATAACTATTAAGGTTTAAGCTATTATTAGGTTTCTTTTCATTTCATTAGACAACCATAGCATAGATAGAATCACTGAGAAATACACAATCACAAGAGACACATCATTTATCCTGGGAAACCCTCATGGGGAAGAAAACCCAGCAAAAACTTCCTTAATATAGATAGCCAATACAATGCCAAGAGATAACTCAAACAAGTACAGAAAGTCCTCTCCCAAGAATGTGCCTCTCTCTCTCTTCTTTCTTCTCCAACTACAGCTCTGAACTTGTGCTCTGATGAACAAGTGAATGTGTGTCCAAATGAGGCACTAGCCTCTTTATTTATACAATCTAGCACATGTGGACAGAGGTGTCTTTTCACTGGCAGGGCCGACTTGTTATTTTGGGTGGTTATAACCACCTTTAATATATTCTGGGGCCAACTTCTTATTCTGCCTATTACAATTAGGGTTTGACCAATCCGCAAAAGGGGATTTGGTCATTTAGAATACCCGACATGATCAATCCGCAAAAGGGGATTGATCTAATGAATAATACATCAATAATAACTAGAATACTCTTTGTAGTTACAATATTTCAACACTCCCCTTTAACAAGAAGGGTATTCTACAACAGCATCAGGCGAGAGAGAGGACAGCATCATCAACAGCATCTTGGAACACTGACTGGTGTATTTATAAATCATCGGAAGTTTTTCTGATCATCCACATCGTCATTCACAATGGAGAGTTGGAATGATATCATCATCTGCATCAACATGGATTAGTATGAAACTAATACATCATCATCACAGCACGAGGCTGGCATATCATCACAGCAATTAAGTTGGCAACACCACACAGCAATTAAGCTGGAATCACAACACAGCAATTAAGCTGGCAACACCACACAGCAATTAAGCTTGAATCTCAACACAACAATCAAGTTGGAAACACCACACAGCAATTAAGTTGGAATCTCAACACAACAATTAAGTTGGAAACACCACACAACAATTAAGCTGAAATCGCAACACAGCAATTAAGCTGGAAACACCACACAGCAATTAAGCTGGAATCTCAACACAGCAATTAAGTTGGAAACACCACACAGCAATTAAGCTGGAATATCATCAACACAAGGCTGGCATCACAGCACTAGGTTGGCAACTCAACACAACACTACTCCCCCTTTCGAGGGAGGTCCTTTCGAACTATACCAAGCTTATCTCGAAAGTGTTCAAACTCTACACGAGATAGAGTTTTGGTCAACACATCAGCATCATGTTCATCCGTGCTAACATATTGGAGCTTTATGGCTCCTCTCTGCACCATGTCACGGATGTAATGATATCGGATCTCTGTGTGTTTTGACTTGTCATGGAACACAAGGTTCTCTGTCATCTTTATACAGCTCTGGTTATCACATAGGATCGTGGTTGCTTCCATCTCTAGGTCGAATAGACCAGTCAACAGCTTACGAAGCCATATAGCTTCACAGCTGGCAAAACACGCAGCAATGTATTCTGCTTCCGTTGTATTGAGAGCAATGCTTGATTGCTTCCTACTCTGCCATGAGATCATGGTTGATCCCAAACTGAAACAGCATCATGAAGTGCTCTTCCTGTTAGAGACACTTCCAGCCCAATCTGAATCAGTGTACCCACTAAGTCTGAAGTCATGATCTCCATCATAGCTGAGACCACAATCTAATGTACCCTTAAGGTACCTCATCACATGTTCTGCAGCAACTAGGTGAACATGTCTGGGTCCTAGCAGAAACTGACTCAAGGTGTTCACAGCAAAACAGATATTTGGTCTGGTGTTCGTCAAATACATCAGCGATCCAGTGATCTGTCTATACAGCGTGGCATCAATCAATTCTGACGAAGTGTCAACCAGAAGCTTCAGCTTCGTTTCCATGGGTGTATTCATGCACTTGCACTCCAACATATCAAATCTCTTCAGGATTTCAACTGCATACTTCCCTTGGTTAAGGAAGATTCTCTCTGGGCTCTGCCATACCTCAAGAAGACCTAAGAAATAATGCATTAGGCCAAGGTCTTTCATCTCAAATTCTGCAGTGAGCTTCTTTTTACATTCGGTGATGAGATTTTCTTCTCTAATTAAGAATAGGTCATCCACATACAGCAGCAATATTACCGACTCATCATTCATAACCACGAAGTAGAGATTAGAATCAGCTTTACTCTTGGTAAAGCCCAAGCTCGTCAGAAAACTGTCTATCCTTCCATACCAAGCTCTAGGAGCTTGCTTCAACCCGTACAAAGCCTTTTTCAACTTGCAGACATGAGTCTTCCTGTCTTCAACTTCAAATCCTTGAGGTTGTTCTATATACACTTCTTCGATGACACCATTTAGGAAAGTTGTCTTTACATCCATCTGGTGTAACTTCCACTTCATCTTAGCTACAAGGGCTATGATGGTTCTGATCAAAGTGTATCTGGCTACAGGAGCGAATGTCTCTTCATAGTCAATGCCTTCCTTTTGAGAAAAGCCACGAGCAACAAACCTTGCTTTATACTTCTCAATACTTCCATCAGCAGCATGTTTTATTTTGAAAAGCCATTTGGAAGATACCACATCCTTGCTCTTCGGTCTCGAAACTATTTCCCATACATCATTCTTTATTATGGATTGGTATTCTTCTGTCATGGCATCTGCCCATTCTTTCTTCCGAATGGCTTCTTCAAAGAAGGTAGGCTCCTTCTCTAGGAGATCACACATCAAAGCCATATAACTGGATAATGGCTTAGGTCTCTTCACCTGTCTCGTGGTTCCTTCGGGAACACCATACTTCTCTCCATCTTGAATAAGCTCCCTAGCCCAAGCAGGCTTTCTCTTATGGGAGATCGTCATCTGAGGAGGTTCTTGGAATTCTACTATGTCATGATCTTCTAGAGTTTCCTCATCAGGGGAAGCTATGACTTCCCTCGCTGGTTCTGCAACTCTGGGAACCTCCCTCACTGATTATGCAACTCTGGGAGCTACAGGTTCCTCTTCATATACTTCTTCAAGCTAGCATCTTCTTGATTTCTTGAGTGTTGCATCTTCATCAAAGGTCACATCCCTGCTGATCTCAATGTGATGGTGACCTAGTATATAAACCCTAAAGGCCTTGGAGACCTCACAGTATCCCACAAATATTCCCTTCTTTCCTGAAGGGTCCAACTTGTTTCTTTTCTCTTTCGAAATATGTACAAATACTGGGCAGCCAAATATTTTGAGATGGCCTACTTCTGGCTTCTTTCCGGAGAACATCTCTTCAGGGGTCTTGAACCCAAGTGCACTATGGGATAATCGGTTTTGTACATATACTGTTGTTTTTGCTGCTTCTGCCCATAAGCACATTGGAAGATCTTGATCATGGATCATGGTCTTCACTGCTTCCATTATAGTTATGTTCTTTCTTTCTGCCACACCATTTTGTTGAGGATTGTAAGGAGTGGTGAGCTCCCTCTTAATCCCGACATCTTTGCAATAGTTTACAAACTCTTTTGAGGTGTATTCTCCTCCATTATCTGACCTGAGTATCTTGATCTTTCTTTCAGAAAGATTCTCTATCAAGGCTTTGAATTCCTTGAATTTACTGAACACTTCATCTTTTGATTTCAAAAAGTAAACCCAGGTCTTACGAGAAAAATCATCAATAAAAGATACATAGTATACATACCCACTGATGGAGGATGATGGCATTGGGCCACACACATCTGAGTGAATGAGTTCTAAGACTCCTTCTACTTTACTGTCTCTCTTCGGAAAAGGATTCTTGATGTTCTTCCCTTTTGCACACACCTTCATGGTCAACCTTGAGTTCTGGTAGACCTGTGACTGCCTTGCATACATACGGTAATGCCTTGTAGTTGATGTGTGCTAATCTTCTATGCCAAGGTTCACATGGATTCTCATTGGCATGGGTCATGGCTACTTCTGAGTGACCCTTTAGCTTATACAAGCCACCTTCTTCTTTTCCAATGACAATTGCTTCTTTCATGGTTTTACCCTTAGCCCACATAAGAACTTCTCCATCTATAAAGGCAATTTTGAAGCCTTTCTTTTCTAAAGCTAATCTGGAGAGTAGGTTCTTTGTCAAACCTGGTACATAGTGTACGTCCTTCATCTTCATTGGAGTCCCTAAATTAAGCTTGTAGTTTGATTCTCCCACTCCCTTGATAGGGTATTGATAATCATCTCCATGTGTAACTTTATGAGAAACTTCTTTTCTGAAAGGAAAGAGAGAATATCTCTTTGACCTGTCATGTGCTTGGAAGCACCACTATCAATGAGCCAAGTGTCCTCTCCAGGTGATACTGATCCTGAGAGGGTCGAGATTAAGACATAGTCTTCAATACGTTCTCTTATCATCTTTGCGGGTGGCTCTTCATCTTCAATTGTATGGGGCATGGTGCCTCTTATTTTTCCTCTTGTATTCTTCTCGTCTAGCTAGACAATGTCTCGCAATATGTCCCATCTTGTCACAATGGTAGCATCAGCAAGATGAGAAGTCTCTTTCTTTTTTTTGTCCTTTCTTCTA
This sequence comes from Picea engelmannii, assembly GCA_009831015.1. Classification (NCBI taxonomy): domain Eukaryota; kingdom Viridiplantae; phylum Streptophyta; class Pinopsida; order Pinales; family Pinaceae; genus Picea; species Picea engelmannii. The sequence goes on from ML780121.1 coordinate 580,192, forward strand.
GAACCTCTTAGGTTGAGATTCTTTATGTATGAATTTTTTTTGGGGGTGAGACTCTTTACAGGTTTCTTTCTGGAAGTAAGACTTCTTTCTTCCTCCTTTAGTGTGAGTAGCTAGGGCTTGATCTTCATCTCTTGATAGTAAAGCTTCTCGGTTAGCTACTCTTGTTTCTTCTTGAATACATTCTTCCCAAAGACTATCAAATTTTAGTTTCTCCGTTCTAGCACAAATAGTTTGGATGAATGCATCCCAAGGTCTTGTGAGACCATTAAGGGTCGTCATTATGAGTTCGTCTTCGTCTATGGTATCTCCAATTGCTTCTAGTTGTTCTTTGAATTCTGATATTCTGGAGAAATATTCCTGGATCGATTCTCCTTTCTACATCCTTGTATTCTTGAGTTGAGTTCTTCGATTCATCTTTCGGTTTATGTTCTTTCCTTTATATAATCTGGTTAGGGCATCAAACATTTCTTTCCTTCATATAATCTGGTTAGGGCATCAAACATTTCTTTTGGAGTCTTCTTTGAAGACACTTGAGGAATCAAATGATCTTTGATAGAATCTACAATGATTCTCTTAGCCCTAATTGTGTCCTTTTGGTGCTTTGTTTTCTCTGCAGCATCGGCGAGTTCCGGTACTTCTTCTTTGACGAATCTTGCTAGGTCATTCTCTTCAAGAATGAGTCCAATCCTATACTTCCAGGCACAGAAGTTTTCCACACCTTCTAGCTTGTCAACAAGCTTAGTGCTTGCAGACATCTTTTACCTAGAGCTAGGAAAATGACCAAAAAATGAAAATGCTCATAATTGAATTTTGAACTTACCAAGAGGTGTGCTTGGATGAGGCGAGTAGCCTGGTGTAGTTAGATTTCATAAAATCCAACTTTTACCCCTTCAAACTTGATCAACGGATTTCTAGACTGGTGCTTCTGGTTTTCTAGTACTTTTGGTACTTTGTGAAAACTAGAGTTTCACTTTCCGAGAGATCTAGCCACTGAAAAGTTGCACTAAGGATGCCAAAGTGATCCTTGAGGAAGGGCGCACTTTTCTAGATGGTTTTGGGGATGAAATACTTCTTCAATAAAAAGCCCTAATTTGCATGTACGGCAACAGTGACGTTTTTCACTCTCTTGTGAGAGATGCTCTCTTCAGCTTAGCTCTAAAACCATGTTAAGGTTTAAGCTATTATTAGGCTTCTTTTCATTTCACTAGATAACCATAGCATAGATAGGATCACTAAGAAATACACAATCACAAGAGACACATCATTTATCCTGGGAAACCCTCATGGGGGAGAAAACCTAGCAAAAACTTCCTCAATATAGATAGCCAATACAATGGCAAGAGATAACTCAAACAAATACAGAAAGTCCTCTCCCAAGAATGTGCCTCTCTCTCTCTTATTTCTTCTCCAACTGCAGCTCCGAACTTGTGCTCTGATGAACAAGTGAGTGTGTGTCCAAATAAGGCGCCAGCCTCTTTATTTATACAATCTGGCACGTGTGGACGGAGGTGTCTTTTCACTAACAGGGTCGGCTTCTTATTCTGGGTGGTCATAACCACCTTTAATATATTTTGGGGCCGACTTATTATTCTGCCTATTACAATTAGGGTTTGACCAATCCGCAAAAGGGGATTTGGTCATTTACAATACCCGACATGATCAATCCGCAAAAGGGGATAGATATAATGAATAATACATCAATAATAATTAGAATACTCTTTGCAGTTACAATATTTCAACAATAACCATTCAAAATAAAGAAGAATTGCAGATTTTACTTACTTCATCAAGAATAATCTAGCCACAAAACCCTAGTTGAAGACTTTCCACCATGAAAATGCCAAAATACACCAAAGATAGCCTCTCCAAGAAGTTGCGCACTAGTTAACTTCAGCCAATTACCCTTAAAGAGGGCCAAATTTCAGACCTCACACTTGTGTGAGTGAAAGATCATGAAAAAATGAGAGTTTTAGCTCTCTATTTATACAATATGAATGACCTTTAATTACATTTTAGGTCAAAAAAGGCTAACATGGCCAGTTTACGTCAAAAATCCAATTTTACATAAAATTAACAATTTAAAACCCTAATTTTGTCTTTAGGGATGACATCATGCCCCTCCTAGGGTGAGGCCCCTTCATGGAACGCTAGGCCTCCAAAGTGAAATGTTAGGCCTCAGAAGTTGCCACACATGCCAACCAAGTCATCCTCATGCCAAAACCCTAACTGAACGACGTCTCTATATGGACTTGCGATTCATCTTGATCACAATTTTTAATTCGTCCTTGACAACGATTTTTTCATAAATTCTAGGAAGTGAGATTCTATTCAACTGCGGAGGAAACTGGAAATGAAACAACCATCGGGCAGCTCAATCCTCGGAGGAAATGAAACCATGCAAAGCGGCTAGGATTTTTTTTAACTTACTTTCTACCGAATTCCAGTGGAATTTCAACGAACCCACGATTTCCCAGTCAAATTTATTCACCTTAGAGCCTAATTTATTCACTTTAGAGTTTGGGTTCGAGATGAGTTCAGGTTCGACTTGAGATTCATTGAACTGAATCAAATTTGTTCGAAATGCCTTCAAATTCGGCGAATTTCAAATTTCAAAGAAGAAATGTGCCAAATGCAGTGACTTAGAATCTAGGTATGATTTCCTTCACCAATTTATTAATGGATTAGGCCTTTGAGAGGAGGGAGCACTTATGCTCCTCTCTTAGGGCTTAAACAAGTAATATACCTTCAATATGAACAAGTAAAATTCACCATAAACATCCAATACATGAAATGAAATTGCAAATTTTACTTACTTCACCGAAATTAACCGAGCACAAACCCTAAGTTGCAAAAAATTCCACCAAAAGTCAGCAAAAGAAGCTCCACATTTGTCCTCCAAACCCTAGCGCATGAGTAAAAGAGACTTGTTATCCCCCACTTTTAGGGATAACTAAGGAGATTATGTCTCGAGGCCCACAGGTTCTAGACATGGAGTACCGAGAGCCAGATCGACTTGAGCATGGCCCTGGAGGGCCCATGTTTTCTTCCTTTCGGCGCCTCCACTTTGTCAGCAGCAGCAGCATCCATCACCTCGGCTTGGTCCTGTATCAGAGATGGTTCTTGCTCCATGAGGCAATGAGTCCGGGTATCATGGTATGTGTCACTCTGATCCTCAAAACCTTTGAATATGTGCATCTAATTCTTTTTGTTTCTAAGGAGTGCTTGGATCTTATACTTATCCACTTGACCATGTCTGGGGGGAATGGCAGGATGTCCTAGTAAGCTTGTGCCCATAGGTTTTGAGTTTCCACTGGGGGGATTCATGAAAAGTCATTGTCTAATCCCGTCATACTTATCACTTTCCATCTTATTTCCCACTCATCCATCCCACTACATTGGTCTGGAGGTTGGCCAATCATTTAAGGGTTGCACCTTGCCTTGTGGGAAGAAGGGGCTAAAGTCCCAGAAGGTAAAAGCAAGCTGGAAAGAGATAAAAGCCTAAAATAAAACCTCGAGATGCTTCACCTAGGGATCCCCGAGAAAGCAATAAAAAGATTCTCAGCAAGAAACAAGAGGGACCCATAAAATAATAAAACAAGACCTAGTCAGAGGATGGGGGGTCTCATCATGAGCCAGCCTATTAGGTCCATGGATACCTAGCGATATGACACTACTAGCAGTTGGTTACCACGCTAAGGTAGTGGCTCTTGGTTGCATGGCCAAGAGAAAGGGGGTCTCATCACGAGCCAGCCTTCCCATTTCCGTGAAAGTGCTTGTGGGTAACATTGCCACCACTAGTCACCACACCAGGGCAGTGTCCCCTGATTAGCTTCTTGAAAGAAAAAGCAATAAAGAAAGAAGAATAAAAGGCATGAATGGGCTTGGAAACATTTGCTTCCAGGACAGGTGCAGCTCGCCTTCTACAAAGGCACCCATAGGTAAGCCTTGCATTTCCCTGCTATCACTGTGTTGTCGCCCTAATGCACACTTGCAAACGTGAGCTAAGTCCGGCTCACTTAGTGTGCCCTCGGAGACACAATGTCTAAGTCCCTGCCCACACTGTCACCTTGGCAGGTACTTCTTCCGTCTAGGCTTACTCCTAGGGA